>JAMKCH010071721.1:0-45253 GCA_023653785.1 Ophioderma brevispina
CCCATAACAAACATGCATTAGCTCTTATTCACATCATAGTATGTAAATTAGATGGTAAGCATTAATGACACCATAGGATATGTATAGACCATTGTTACATTTTACCTCTACTTACGTAACCAAATGGTGAAATGAGTGCGCTTACATGAAGAAGTTTGCATACCCCCCCATTTTGAAATAGATCGGAGCAGCGTGAAATGTTACACCACGATGACCTGAACTTTATGTCCTATAACTATAAACTCTAACCCACAATACTAACTTTTTAATTCGTTAGGATATAGCCAAAATGTTGGGTATAGATTTTTCAGTACAATTGTACCTACTTCATACATATTTTCCCGCTGTATAAACCTTGCCTCCCCTGCAATACATGTTTTCCCCGCTACTTTATACTTCTAGACTTTGATATGTTCTCTCTCATCATTTCTAAGTATAACAGCCCCAAAATTGTTTTCTGAGCAATTATTTTAGAGGTCAAATCCATTATTTTATCTAATTTTTTTACATATATTGAGACAAAGTAATATCGCGGACGCCGCGCCGGAACCCCAGAAACTAGCACTGAACCATATGCAATAAATTAATTGCTGTGCTTTTTCCTAGCTCTTGTATCGTGTTCGAGTGACACCATAATGGCTTTCTATTCATTTCGTATCCTGAAAATTCCCGAAAATCGAGTGGTAGCATTTAAAAGGAAAATAATTTGTTGATCCGAAACATCTGTTTTAACTAAACTTTGTTGGAAAAATCCCCGGAAAATCGAGTATTGATTGTTTTAAAAGAATTGTTTTGTACCCATTCTGTTAATTATTCTGTGGCTTTTTGTCCTTTGGTATCCTTAAAAATTCGCGAAAATCAAGGTGTAAGCGCATTTAAAAGGAAAATAATTTGCTGCTGTATAGAAGCACCTGTTTTTCAACTAACATCTTTGTTATCGTACAAATCTCCGAAAATCGATATTGTATTTTTTTTTTTTAAAATTTGTGTCTGTGCTTTTGCGCTCGGTATCCACATAGGCAGCTATCCAATATTTTTCTACTTCAATCCCACAAACTCTGACTTTTTTATGATTCCCAATCTCTCCTCTAAATACAAAATAAAATCATAAACAATTTGTTCCTGGAGTGGTATTCGAACCGCACGACCTTAGATAACAAGACGACGACCCACCGACACACGCCACGCATTCGAGCCGTCAGAAGTCGTTTTCGTTTTGTAATACTTCAATATAAACTTAACGGCAATAAACGCACACATAATAATGAACAGCGCCCCTATGAGATGAGTTGAAAATATATGCTCCTGGAAGCATGATTTCGGGCCAAATCTCCAAGAATCGACTTCCGAGGCATTCGATCCAGAAGGAGGAAATTTTTCCAAGTCACCCGACCCCGCCAGTCGACGATTTGCTCCAAAGTCTGAATTAACGATATGCACTCGCGTAGCGCGAGAAAAATGGGCAAGTTCTTACATTAATTTTGCCAGCAATATTTAAGCTAAAGTGGTCGAAATTCCCGAAGATGAGGGACGAAAATACATACTTTTTCGTCCACATCGAGCCAACTTTTCGAGCCAGAGGGACCAATTATTTTTAGTTACTGCCATTGCTTTCTGTTTTCTCTCGGCTACGTAATCAAGTAGCTCTAAATAGAAGAAACCGATTTTGTAATAACCATGGTCGAGCTCTTTCTAGGATGCTAAAAACAAGCCAAGATAACAGTCTGATTCATATTACATGTTTCGTTAGCCCTGTTAATAGCCTTTAAGGTGATGCAACATCCCTAAAGGAAATTCCAAAATAGAAGTTAGATTTTTTTGTTAGGTTGGATGTTGCTTTCAAACAATGTTCCAGAACAACACACATAATAAATAACCAAAGTAAGATAAGGGTATGATAGGTGGGAGTATTCTCTCTAAGTACGAAGATATTCCAATGTGTTAAAATGTGAAAAAGCATACCTATGACATAGCAGTAGCATTATTATTGCAGGGAAAGGGCGGCCAAGAAATCCCCAATTCCGATCGTCGCCATTGGATCAACACGTAAAAGCGAAATCTTGACGAAAATTATGATTTTTTTTTCTTTTATATGTGATCAAGGAAATATTTTTATTCCAAAACCGTGGAGGTGAAAGAATCAACTCCACGGAAGGGTTATTTCTGAAGTGTTTTTGTCTAATAACGAACGAGGACGAGTCGTATGTAGGGTCATGGAGCACCACCATGACCCATGACCGACATCAAAGCACCCAAATTGGTATGTGGTGTTTGCATCCGTATTGCTGTAAATTTCTTTGACATTTTAGTGAAAATTGCTATAATGAATGAGGCTTGGCGCCACCGCCTGATATTGCTTACAATCTCTTCAAATTGCAAACGATTGGGGTGTTCTACTTATTTATGTTACTTTTAATTTCACAATGTCTTTTTCAGCAATAGGTTAGAGCTTGGAGTTTCCCGATTCCAATAGTGATGGCCATGCTTCCATCTTCCATTGAAGGGAATTAAGAAATTACTCCCCTTCCGCATTTTTTGAAACGAACTTACATACATGTCTGAGGTGCTTAGTTGCCTCAAAAAACATAAAGTGTACATCACAAGCCCGTCCAATTTAGGCTGCAAAAAAAATGGAACAGAGTTTGAACCAAGCAGTCGCGACTATTCCTATAAAACAATAGGGTGATTTGTGAATGAGAAAAGAAAAATAATACTATTCTGGAATTGCAAACAGATTAAAGGGGCAGTATGACAAAGAAATATGAAAACATTCCAAACGATTCAAAAATACTATATAAAATCATTTTACACTTATCAAATTAATTTGGATGTTATATTGCGTGCAACTTGCATGACTAACTAATGTATTTATTATACGTCAAATCTCAGTGTGACTGGCTTGTCAGACTCGAGCCTTTACACTTAGTTCCAATATTCACTGTGGTCTGGGAGTGCGTCTTCGAAAAGGCCCAGATGAGATTAAAACCGTACAATAAAAAGCACGCAGAGCGCAAGACTACTGGAATGTGCCGCAAGAATGCCCTGGAAGGGCAGGCAAAAAAACTAAGACGATTCAAGGCCTGCCAATGAGTCAGGAGGATGAATTGTGGGTACCAGGGTGGAAATGGAGAGTACAGATTTTCCGATTGAGCGATTTGTCAAATTGATTGTGACCTAAGGCTTTAATTAATTTCTGGAGGGTGTGCAAAATTTAGTGCAGGCTTCTAGAAATCCAATATGGGCCGCTTATCACTTCAAAGTCATTAAATTGCGTCATATTTTTATGCAAATAGATCCAGGGTTTAAAGCACGGGGAATCTTTTGGATGGGTTATGACGGTTGATTTGATCACAAAATTACCATCAAATCCAATATGGCCACCCTTAAGAACCCGACATAAGCCCGAAATTCATTTAGATTTACCATAACTCAGTCAAGTATTGTAATAGAGGACTAATTATGCGCCTATACCCAGTAGGAACTCATATCGGACAGTTCAAGTGTGTTAGCAAGATTACCGGTCAAGATGGTAGTCAATATTACTGCCTTTTAAGATCTTTAAAACCTACAAATTGTCATTTATTCATAATATATTGGCCGTCATTTTGATTTTTAAGCATGATTGTCAAAACATATACAATACGAGTTATTAATGCTCAAAGACATACATCTCATACCTTTAAACTTTTACTCATTTTGGGTGTTGAGCGAAATACAATACAGATGTATCGTATTTTATTAGTTTTAAAGAAGGTACAAGGCAGCCACATTGCCCACCATCTTAACATTTTTGGATGTTAAAAAACAGAAATTTCAGTTAAGAATTCAAATGGTCAAATACTTATCCGCTACCTTAATTTTACACCTTTATTAGCAATAATTAGTCGATGTAAGTAACGACATATAATCATCTAATGTTAGTGTTACGATTTTTTAAAGGGCGGCTGGTATTGGGACTTGCCACATCTTGAATTCTGAAAATGTCCATGTACAAGAAAAGGCCATGTTAAGGTTCTAGTGATCAAATACATGTATCTCATAAGTGTCATCATACAGACATGCATATACGCACTGGAATCAAGCCTCTCAACTGCAAAATGTGCAGAACACTTAACCTGTCCGGATGCGTTGGAAATGCATTCTAGAGGGTTAAAGTAACACTTGCAGAATGTGATTAATTGTAACAGATTCTGAAAAACCTGCAGAACACCGTTTAGGTGTTTCAGTATGTATTCAAGTAGGGTAAATATGTATAATGGAGGAGTTCGATCATTTGAACTGATTCATATAGCATATTTGGACTTTGAGCCGCCATATTGGATTTTTGTGGCATGTATGATAAAATTGCATTACCAACACTTTCTTGCGCTTAAAAACAACCGGAGTACCGAGAGATATTTGTCTCTATCGGAAACATCATAGGAATTTTTAGTGATTTGGAACATGGTAGCAGCCATATTGTATTTTCAAAAAATGGGCCCCTGTAACAAATTTTGCAACACCCTGCCAAAAATTATTGGGCTTAGGTCTGAATGAACTAAAATCGCTCAATAGAAAAAGTCTGTACTCGCATTTCCATCCTTCAGGCTGTGTGACTAGACTTCCACCTGACTACAAGCATTTAACACGCAATAAGCAAACATCCATATTTTCTAATAATTTGTTAATTTCAGTATGGTTTGAGTTTTTTGCCATACTGTTCCTTTAAAAAGAGCAAAAGGAGTTCAATACAATTTGTTGTCAACACATATTCCTCCGCTCGGTGACCAAGGCTAATATATTATTTGTTCATTAGCTGTCAATTATTGACAACTACCAATGAAATTCTTCCATATATCGACTTACGTTGTTACAAGCGTTTACTAGACGTTAATGCATGTATAACCTGAGATAACTGTAAGTGGTCCATTCGGCAAGAACAGTCCGGAGCTTCCTTAGCCCAAAAAGACTGGTTTTATGTGGAGTTTGAAACCATTTGGTTATTTGTTTTTAACATACTGGCGACAAAACCTTTCACTGTTAAAAAATTCTGTAGTTTTAACGGACAATCAAATGTTAATGAAATCTTTTCTTAAAGTCTCCTACAAAAAAACAAAACAAATGTATAAAAATCCTCTTTGAACTCTTCCCATGTGATAATTTTTATTTTCATAAATTTTTTTAAATTTTGGCGTTTTTTATATTACGCATCATGAAACTAAATCATACAAACAAAAATCGAACTTGTGTAATTTAACGGAAATTTCTGTCAGCGAGATTTCCGAACTTCTGTCTGTATTTTTAATTACGGATTTCTATCAAAATACGCATGTTGTCTGTAACTGAGGCAAATTTCCGTAAAATGGCTGTAAAGTGTTTGCAAACTGGCAAAGCTTCCTATTGTTTTACGGAAGAAGTCTGTAAACTTACTGAAAACGTCTGGAAATTTCGCTGTGATAGAAATTCCGTTAAATTTACAAGATATATTTTAAGTGTTCAAATTAATTGAGTAAAATACGGACTAGTAATTTTACATATACCCTAAAACTATTATGTTATTATATATCATTTGATAATTAAAGTCACCCCAAACTATAAAGCGGTGTGAAACTGTTTAGCTATTTCTACTTTTACCGGTAAAAATGGATTACCGCTTTTCTTGTTGCGAACTACAAATAATTGAGACAAATGAAAACTACCCACGGAACTATAATTCACACAATAATACCCTCATACTAATAGTATAACCATCATTTGAGAAGTACCCCTCTAAACTTATAACGCTGTGTGCGCGTTTCCCCATCTTTTTCATTTGATTTATGTTCAATTTTGCAGATTCTCAGGCATTATTATTTACCCTAAAACAGACCATGATGATGAAGATTAGGTTAATCTTACTTGTTGGGCATCGGATCCTATTTTTACAGTGTTAAACACAACAAGACACCCACATGTATGCGATCTTATCAAAAGGCAGCTGTAACAACGATGTGACAGGGCTCTTCGATGGGAAAAGTAAGCTCACAGTTATTCCATCGTGAGTGGAGCATCTCAACTGTGGTCAAATTTTTACCAAAACAATATTGTAGGGTTGTTGGTAATCGATCTTCTCATACAACATCCGAAAGCTACAAAGTTAGAATTACGTCAGGTGGGCAATCGTGAATTTGCAGAGAAATACAAGACATTAAATTCTGCGAGTCAATATTGTGAAAAGTAGACTGTCATAGGAGCCTAGGCTTTTTATGATGCTTACGAATATCTTGATCATTTTTTATCGTTGCTAATGAACGCAAATAATAATATATTTTCATCTGAACTTTTAATATACTATCTGTGATAGCACAGTAGTAAATGTAACAAATAAACTATTTCTTTTTAAAAACTAACAACTGGAGGACTATAATATGATTATGATACGATAGTTGGTAGAATAAATTATGAACGATTTTGGCAACGGTTAAATAGACTCGGCTTAAAAACACAGACTATTGAAACATTTCAAACCTTTTAAATTCCAAAATCAAAAAAGATTCAAAATTTCAAAAAAGATGTTTTTAAAAGTTTAATTATATAATTTATTTTGGAAGGTTTTACATATAAAGTATTAAAGAGATTTTAAACAACACGCCGATTCGGAGTACGCTCAATGGGATATGGGGAAAAATAGTCCGATTAAACTAGGTTTCGCCAATCAGAATCTAGAGCTTGACTGCAAGAGAAAAGGAATGTACCAAAAATGCTACGGATTGGTTCATCCGATTTGCGTTTTTGATGGCAATGGGAGGGGCTACCCTAAACCTGTGTTTTGGCAAAACAAGGAAATGGGGTACCCAAATTGAGATTTTTTGAAGAAACAATATGGATGGCTTACTAACCTTAGTTTAAGGACAAACATTGAAAATGAATACAAAACCTAAGAGTCGCTAGCGATCGACTTTTGAGGGCAAAACCATGGAACTGGCGGGAATAAATCTCGGATGAGCTGGCAAAGTTAAAACTGTAGACTCGCTAGCGTGAGTTTTGACGATCAAAAACCACGAAATGCTGTGAACCTGAATTTTGAAAGCAAAACCAGGAAATTATTAAACAAACAACATAGGATTTTCAACCGATTCAGTGTTTACCGGGGTTTGGGGGTCATGCTTGATTTCGCAGCCGAAATCAGGTTTAGTGAGCGATTCTCTGATTTTTCACTAAAAACCAATACACGTTATGCTTTCATTTGTGCTTTCTGATTGCTCCTAGTGTTCTGCACGATGTGATAATTTTGCAATGAACAATTAAACGTCGACATCCTATTAAACTCCCCTTTAATCGGGTTGGTTCACCGTCCCATCAGTTCTCACACTTACCTGACATCCGCATGATCACTGAATAAAGTCCATAAATACAGGCTTGGGGTAAACTGAATGAAAATAATAAAAACCGAAAATAAAGGAGAACCCAATTCTGAAAATGTCCTGTCAGGTTATCAATGCGGATTCTAACTCCCAATTTGTATGATTTGCCGGCCATTTTACAACGGAATGTTCCGCCGTTGACTGCAGCAATCACCTTTGTTCTTTGTGTTGGTGTGGTGAACCCACAGAGCTCTGGTTATCGGAGGCGGACTCAGTATGGTTGTTTATTCTCACGACACCCAAGAAGCTGAAGCTCTTATGAGCTGAAAAGGCTCCGTTAGTGCCACACCTGAAAGGTTCACAGCACGAACTGATTCGAAATAAGGGACTGATGTGTCAATCACAATTAGAGGGTACATAATGTAGTATTAGTAGCATATGTTAGCATTATTATTACGATTATTACACTATAAAAGTAGAGATTAGAAATTAAATGCTTTCTAAACACTATTTGCATCATATTTTTAAAAACATTTGAAATATCTCAATCTGTGGTAACGTGTGTAATATTTACCATTATATCTAAACATTTTAAAAATCTAAACATGTGTTGGGCATTTAGTTAGTAGGTGTTTAGACATTGACGCCAAGTGTTTAGAGATTTTGACATGTTTAAAACCTAAACACTACAGTATTATTAGTATGGTGTCGCTGTTGTTGTTATTTTATTATTCGTTGTAATAATTTCTAATAATTTGAAATTCTTCGTAACAGGAGTTTTAAGTTGTCGCCCTTCCTGGTTGAACTCAAGGTTAGGGAAGTCATCAAACGTTATGGGAAACTCCGTGTGGTCTGAACAACTCTTGATCTGTCATAGAGATGGTGAAGCGTCTGCGCAGTTGCGCACTATGACGCGGATTTACTGGCTGTCATCCAGGGCTCGGCCGCCAGAGCCCAGGCTTTGCGGGACAGACCGACACATTTCCGTATGTCGTGATGAGAGCCGGCCCCCCACCAACACGGGTGACGATGATTAGACATTTCTTAGTGGGTAAGGGTATGCGACCGACCCATACACTCAAGCGCTGTCGTTTAGAAATATCACCATGATGCGTTTCGTGTGATGCCAAATAAAGTTGAATGCTTATTTTAAGGAAGCGATCAGTTATTTACGCCAGGACGAACGAGGATTTTTTCAAGTGTTTCGGCCCGAAATAAGTCGCGTTCCTTCGCTGCCGTTTCAAAAATTTCGAATTCTCCCCTGATTTGATGAGTTCCATGTTATAAAAAGGTTATGTTCTCATGTGCATCGTTCCTGTGCGGTGAAAGACGATTTAATTATATTAACATATTACACAGCAATTATGCTTGACCATCATAGGGTTACCACCGGGGGAAGAGGGAGGAAGTTGCTCCCCCTGACTGAAAATATCAGGGCGAAATGAATTAATAAAAATTTGCATTTTCGTTCATACTATTGGGGGATTGGACATGGCCGAAATTTGGCCAAATTAATGTAAATCGGTGTTTTTGTGATCGCATTTGGTTGTAGAGCAGGGTCCACCGAAGTAAAAGGAATTATGGCCCATGGGGCCATGGCTGCATGCCCAAGGACAAGAACGCGGAATATGGCGTGGAAGTATTCATGATGTAAGCACGTGGAATAAGGGCCTTGCAAGGTCAAACTGGACATGGCTCACGCTACACTTTAGTAGGAGCCATGATTCACATTGGATCTATTAGTGGAGAGCTAGGACCCAGGTCAACATCATCGTTTACCCCTCACTACAGAAAGGTTTGACACCTTTTGTAGTTGTATGGACCCTTATTCAAACGCGATGCGGGGTAGGTAGTACTCTCAAATGTGTTGGTATAACTTTTTCAATAGGGGCCAAATTTAAGTTTTCTAGCAATTGATGTGGAGGGCCCATAATAAACTACCAAAGGTGTCAACCGTTTCTGTATGGGGGAGGTAAACAATCATTTAAATAAAGGCCCTTATCCTATGAGATCCTGCTCCTACTCCTATATATGCATATCATAATTCGGAACAAGTGCATGAAGCAAGGCTTGAGCCAGAGAGGGTCTTACTAACATGCACACATCAGCGGATTGTTCGGGTAGTAGAGTACGAATGCAGCAAAATTGATGTACAATGAGTGCAGTGGTCTTTTGGACATAATTTCTTTCACAAGGGACGACTGGGTTTTTTGTTCACCTGGGTCAATTATCGGTACGCCACTGCTTGCCATGGACTGACCATGGTTTAAACGTGTGGCCACATGATGATGGTATAACCATGCGTAAGACACTGGAGACCATGGGCTCCAGGGGACCATTTAATACCAATTTCACTCGAGCAGAGGGTTTATCTTCTTTATCATGGGACAATAGCAATATTTGATCATCTTCCAGGGAAATGTACAGTCGCGATAATGGTGACGCCCTGGAAATTGGCGACACACAATCACAGCTCCGAGCTTGCAGGCACCCTACGAAAAATCGCTGCTAATGGACCTAAGGAATTTTAAAATGGTAGCATAACTACCGATATTCTGGAAGATTGGCAAGCTGGGATTCTGGTGAGGGCAGTGAAGCATATTAATTTTGAATAATTAAAGTTTAAAAGCTTTTCAAGAAAGATTAAGGGGAAATAAGCCCTTTCTCAATTCTTATTACGCATGTCCTGACTTTTTGGCTGTAAAGTATAAGCCCCCATTCCGGTGCGCGGCAATCCCTGTATACTTGAAATGACGTCCTCTTTCAACGGGTAGATATTGTCTGCAATACACAGCCTGCTATGTCCTGTGATGGTTAAGAACCATGCAAGCTTGCGGCCGGGATATAGAAAATGCTGGTATAGTTACAGTTGATCTGTCATCTTGCTCAAAGTCGAGGTAATAGTCGCTATACAGGTCGTCTGCTCTGACCTGGCTCAATGACTTTTTCCGATACTCATCCTTAACCTGAGCCAATTCCACTTGACCTCCCTGACCCAACTGCGCATGCGATGTCTGAACTCGAAGGGCTAATTGAGGTTATAAAATCCAGGGATTACTAAATCTGGTAGACGACAAAGCAATGTTTTACTTTAGGCAAAGACACCGACTAAAAATAGTTGAACGATGAACGCGAGACACTATTAGTGCAAGGAGTGGTTTTTTTACTTAAAATGCACATGAAACAATTTGGTTTTATCATACTTGCCATCAAAATGTTATCAAAGTAAAGGAAAATCAACAATGGCGACATGTCAAAGTAAAACAGGTCCAATTGTTTTTGAACCCTACACCACCTTGTTCATCTGGTCATGAGGATTAAAAGGTATAGTTTTGTCCATATCCACGGTCATTAATTTCAATATTAAAGGCTCATATAACGGCTCAAGGTCATCCTGGGTAATTCTTTCAGAATGCTCCGATTTGACAAAACTGGTCTAAAATGTCGTCTGGTCATATCTTATAACAAATATGCATATTTGTTCTGCATTTGACATTTTAGTAATGTAATTAGATGGTAAGTATTATTGACCCCACAGAATACGTATACCATGGTTACACCTTGGTTACATTTTAATAACCGCTAATAAAGAGCACATTTTGGTCCAGTGGATAAACGACCCGCTCCTATCCAAAGGTCCCGGGTTCGATTCCGCTGAGGCCGATGTGTTGTGCACTAGTTGGGCCAAGGCCTTAACCACCTCTCTTGCCATACTATCTCCACCCAGGTGCAAAATGGGGAGCTGTTAGGAATATTGTTTTCGCTTGAACGCCCGCCCAAAGGTATGAGTATAATGCCTTGGGCTTTGTAATGGCAGCTGAACCACTGATCTCTATACAATGGATTGGCTACACACAGTAATTGTTATAGGATCAGTGAGCACATGCGGACATACTTTGTTCTATAACAGTACCATAGCATTCCAGAGACACCCTGTTTTAACAGAAGTGTATCTCGAGTGCCTGTTTTAGGTACATGCCATCCCATACGTGTACAACTTTCAAATACATTGAGCTCCTGAATGGCTTGAATCGTGTAACTCTGTATGTCGCTTATCACATCTCAGTGGAAACACACTTTAATCTAATTGACCGCTCATTAACCACCTGCTTGGGCTCTTTTTGGATTACCAATATGGGCCTCGTGGGTTTTTTACAAAAACCAAAAGTGCGGAGCCAGGTTTCCAATCCATTGTATAGAGAGCTCAGAGCAGCGAATATATTATAGTGACAGCGGAATAAATGTAAACGCTTTGCTACATTATTAAATTTAAAGGCGCTATAGTACATGTCGACATTAATAATTTATTATGTGACCACATGGTGAAACGAGTGCAAGTATTTATTCCCTGATCTACTATTGTTCTGTCCTTTGGACTTCTGAAGAATTTTGGGAACATTTGTAAAAAGAACGGAGCATTCTGAAAATGTTACCCCATGAATGACCCTATGAACTTAATTGCCCTATAATTCACCTATAACCCACAAAGAGCAAAACTATACCTTTGTTTATCCTTAGATTAATGATCAAATGTGGTATAAAGATTTCAGAACAATTATTATTCCTACTTTATTTTCCCCTGCACCACCCTTGCCCCTGCATATGCATGTTCCCGCTACTTTTTTCACTTCTATATTTTTATATGTATTCTCTTATCGTTATCATTTCTAATTATAACAACACCAAAATTGTTTCTGTTGCAATTATTTTGCGAGGTTATTTTGAGGTAAAACCGTTATTTTATTTAAATTTCTTGCCACTTATAACACATGGTGCCGATTTCCCCAACTTTACTTTCTTCTTTCTTTCTTTTCTCCAGACCGTCTAAAGGGGCATCGATGTGCATTGGTTGTACTATTTAAAGTAAAGCATTTGTTTGAAATGTTGTACTTAATGAACTTTACAAATTTCCTAACAATCATTTCAAAGCTTGTGCTTAACTTACCTCCAAATCTTTAAGAATGATTTGCAATAGTTCAGCTCGTCCCATAGCGGCCGCTATTATGATTATGTGTGCGCTTAAAAGTCGCTTGTTCCGATTATGGCACGCTCCACGTATCAAATCATGGCGAGTTTTCCCGCCGCGCATGTCGAGTTTTCCCGCGCTTGTCAATCGAGTTTTCCCTCGCCATATGTCGAGTGTGCATCGTTATATGCGAGTTTACAGCGCTTATCTGCCAGTTTGCCCTCCATACATCGAGTTGTGCTCTCTCTATGGGGAGTTGACATAAATCAGTCCAGGTTTACGCTCCACGTATAAAATTATGGCGAGGGGGTGGGTTTTGCACCGCGCATGTCGAGTTCAGCGAGTGTATCGAGTTTCTCGCGATATGCGGAGTGTGCAGCGTTATAGTCGGTTTACAGCGCTATAATGTCCAGTTTGCCCTTCTACATCGAGTTCTGCTCTCTATATGGTGCGTTGAAATAAATCATGTTCAGTCTCAAAATCTCGACATGATTTTCTCAACATGAGGAAACAACTCGAACATGATTTTTTTGGTGTAGGTGTAAAAAAATCATGTCGAGTTGGATCTGTTGAGAAAAAAAATTCATGTCGAGTTGTCAGTTGAGAAAAAAATCATGTCGAGTTGCTCATGTGAGAAAAAAAATCATGTCCAGTTTGCACATGTTGAAAAAAAATCATGTCCAGTTTTTAAAAATCGGCATGATTAGTTGGACATGAATTATTCTGGACATGATTTATGAAACTCGGCTCATAGAGTTCTAAAACTGGATAGGCTGCGCTGTAAACTCGACATATAGCGGGGTAAAACTCGATATACAGCGCATGAAATCGCCTTGATTTGAGTACGTGGGAGAGCGTGCCATATCCGATTAGGTCTTTGCGTGTTCTCTACTGATAGAGAACTGAGCACTGTACGTACGCCCCATCAAGTACCGTGGGAAACATTCTTGCGGTTTTGATGGTTTAAGCAATAATGCATATTACAGACCCTAGTCAATACTGTGCTAATATGTTGGTAATCACTAAAACGGCATTTTTTTTGTTTATATTGGGAATGAAATGGTTTGGAGGGCTAAATTGCAGGACGACAATGAGAAAAAACGACCTTAATATGATACAAAATGGATACTATATCCGGGTAAATCAGGGGCGTCCCAAACACGATCGGAACACCACCTTTATATTCAGTTAATATGTTTATTTTAGTATTAACACAAAATGTGATGTTCTGCCGGCTCGGATTTGCGTGGCGTCGATGTGGGCGCTCGTTTGTGATCCGAAGTTCGTGGGTGCAATTCCCCACTCCAAGCGTAAAGGACATCGCCGGGATAAGGAAGAGAGCGCCCTCTATAGTTTCCTGAGAACGGAGGAACTTGAAACATTTTGCATATTAAAGCGAACATGATCAAAGTTTACCTATGCTGCGTTTCAAAAATCCCACTGACAAAATTCCCCAAAAGCGTTTTATGTAAAGTATAATACAGGCTTAAATGGGTAATTGGAATATCCAAAGTTTTGACCCTTCCACCCACGAACCAACAATGCCGCGTTGTAAGGATGTGCACTATATTAATTATCAGCATATAAAAGGCTAATTATTTTAATTAAAAAAAACCTAATTTTGCATTTTTTGTTCTGGGGGGCCGGAACACTCCCCCACACCAGAATGGAATTGCCAAAAAAACAACGAATTTTTACATAACAAAACCATACCACATTCACTAGTTGTATAGGGCATGCTAATCTACCAAGGGCTCTGTTCAAGTAGCCTTGGATGAGCATATGTTAACAACAGATGACCATGCATGTCCGGATAGTCATAAATCATATAAAATACATGAGGATGTATTTGCTCAATACAATGGTGAATGAAAGCTATTGACTGCAGCCATGGGAATTGGTAATTTTATTAGATCATAGTGTTAGTTAAACTTGCTCATAATATAAATAGCGCGTTCAGGCGCATGGGTTGTATTCCAGTCTGCTTGTGTGAAGGACGGTTATATAATGCAAAATATTAGACAGCATATGAAGCTAATAGGTATTGTGTCGGTTATAAAGGGCTGCCTATGTAGCCTCTTGTAGCTTATAAGGACAAAGGTCTATCTTCATAGCGTCATTTACAAGCTCCATGACAAAGGCAGCTATGCGAGCAATCTTCCTGTTTCTGCATATAAGGAATAAATGGCATCTAAAGCTTTGTGCCTTTCCAGAGAGCATGCCCCTGAAATTCTCAACTTTCTCATTTTTTCTTGAGACAAGTGGTATTTTGGGGATAAAAAACCCCTGCCGTACATATTAAAGTAGTTGTCAAACACCAACTCAAAATTTATGTGAAATAAGTATTCTTATTTGATTATAGAGGGCCATCCAGAGGGCCCTCCTTCTCTCCTTATCCTGCGATGCCCTTTTACTTCCTTATTTTTAATCTGGGGTTAGAGATTTGCAATGGAAAACATCAAGTTGCGATTGAAGTAGAAAATAATGAATCTGCTGCTTTTTAATAATTTAACTGCTTATGATCCTGGACGCATAATGTCGGGCCAGAATCTCACACGTGCCCTTAAAATTCCTTCTAGGTTCGATTCTCGACTGTGCACAAAGTCGCTGATCTTATGTCCATGACCGGGAATCTAACTTTTGTCTACGTTCGCAGGCGCCATATTTTTGGAGGCGCAAGGTCTGCAATTTTGTTTTGTCAATGTCGCTGAAAACGCCATGTCGACCTGAATAAATTTTAAATTAGTGTTAAATTTGATGGATGTGCCTTTTGGAAGATTTATTTGTGTTATTTGATTGAAGTACGTGCTACCACCGCTTGCAATAATTAGACAGTTTTCTTTAGATATTTTATAGAGTCCCGCTGGAATGGCCGACGACCAACCGATCTTTAACGCTCTATGCTCACAGTCTCCATCTTGTGGGTATGAGCACCAGGCCGGTTCGAATACGGCCAGATGCCGGTTTTTATAACTCTATGGCACCGGTCAATAAGGGGCAGATAACTAATGAACCCACTCAGAGTAGTACAGGAGGAACTTTTTTGAGAGTACAAATTTCTTTCATTTGTATTGATCAGATCGTTGCAGATAGACCCTCCCTCGGTCCACTGTGATGCAAATGCTAAGCGACTGCATACACACAACTCGCTCTTCAACTCCCGAATTTGGTGTTAATTCAGGAGCCCTGTGTAATTCGTGTTGGCTGGTATAATAGATGGCGCGGTATTAGGTACCGGCCAGATCCCAGGGGTGACAAAGCTGAAAAGGCTTGGAATTTTTTAGTTTGAGCATTATCTTTTAACCAGGCCACTCAAAAGCCCGAGACAAAGCAGAGACTGGGGGACAGTGAAGTTTAGACCACCTTCCGAGAATGTTTGAAGTTTTTTATTGTACCAACAATAAAAAGAAAAAGAATAAACTAGGTTTTGAACTTGTCTGTTATCATAACCGTACCCGTAGAAAAGCTGCTTTATTTTCTGTCGTATCGTGTATTGTTACCATGTGCTTTTAGTCTTCCATTGTGCAGGATAATAATAACCGTGTTTTTATGTTGGGTGTAACGATGTTATGTTTAGTTACAGCGTGAAAATAATTTAGTGTTACAACATCTTGTCAAAAATGATCTCAATTATAACACAATACATAATTGTCCCCCCCCCAGTTTTCAGATAATTTATAACGCGGGGGGGGGGGGTGAGAGGATTCACATCTTTCGACGTTGAGTGGAGAAATGTAACTAACAACACTTTTAAGAACAATCGAAAATGTATTCGGCACCCATGACAACGAGTGGCCCGTCTTACATACATATTGAATATATTAATGGAAGAATAGTGTATAACCATACCTTTTTCAAAACACTTGATGCCTGACAATAGGGATTACGATATACTTGTGGGTCTCCCGGGGTGCGCAAGCAACGGTGCGTAGTAACATACTGGCCAAAAGTATATGAACATGCAAAAAAAAAAATACTGTGAAAAAAAATTGGCTTAAAATTGTACAAAGAGTTCGTGACTACACTAACGTAATTATGGTCAAAGTATGATTCTCAAGCACAAAGGTGCGGTTTCCCAGAATCAAATAGCGCGAAAAACGTTTAATGTGGTTGTCATGTTCCTAAATATGGCGGGTTTAAGGAGCTGGCTAATGATAACTTTACGGTGTATCCAGAAGGAACAGTAACGTCAAAATGGCTGTAAAATAGGCGTAAATGAAATGCACGGGTTTGTTAGGGTTTACGTAAAGTTTAGGGCGCAAATTCGAAGTGGTGTCTGGACCGGAAATGAGATAAACTCAGTAAAAGATGGAAGCACGTCCATCACCTTTGACTATGGAAATTTAATGCAAGAAAAATGTTCACTGTGATAAACTTGAAAACAATTTTATCGCATTTTTGACATTGTTATGTGTCATGCAATGTGAAAACGTGATTTGACAGTGATTCGACCATTGATTTACGTAAACCCGTGCTTTTATCTCTCGTTAACATTTAAGTAAACCCCAACGAACCCATACAAATCATTAAGAGGATATTTTGAAGCCATTCTTTGGTTCATCCTTCATGTAAGGATGAATAGAATATAGCTAGCATGAAAATTTTTATGATCAAAGGATTACAAGGATTGTACAGTTTATCCGTAAAAGAGTCTTTACTTAGTCTAACGAGTGAATATATTACACCCAAGGCAGACTTTTTATTTCTTTTTATTTCTGATGCCTGTATCCTCGGAGTGCAATCGGGTAGTATCGTTCCCAGTTCCTTTAATCCGCTATATTTTGGAAACATGACAATCAAAATCAAACGTTCTTTGCCCTCTTGATTCGGGGGATGAACATCGTATGAAAAGCAAGCTTGAATTTAATACTTGTGCGGTCAAGAATCCATGGTTCATTTGAAATCCCATTTGTGATTATGAATTCGTTTTCTGCATGTTAATTGACTCGATTGCGTGGCCTGCGTCTATAGACGCAAATATTGGCATAACATTTCAAAAGAGGAACTCCTGATCCAAGTTCATTGAACAAGCAAAGACTTATATAGCTTACCCCGACATAATTGCTACTTCAAGATGTGTAAGACATTTTTCCTACGCGTACTTTTTTCCGTACACATCCACTTATCTATTAAATCTGCCGTTTGATCGACGTGTATATGATTATGACCATCAGAAAACAAAACAATATGTAACAACGTCTCTAAGCACTATCTGGATTTGATAATTTACATCGTTACTGTCACACAGCAAAAGCAAAAAACAAATCTGTCCTTATCCTTTAGGTAAACCTTATACGCACTCGGATAGTCTCAGATAAAAAAAATGCCAATAAGTCTTGGATTATTTTTAATGAAGCGAACGCATTACCTGGGACTATCAGAAAGCAGTTTGTACTCTTTTATTTGATATTTTAGTTGTTTTGTCAGTTTTTGATTTGCTTCGTTTGCTCTTTTATTTATTTTAGTGTTAATGTTATTATTTTTCTTTTTATTTTGCTGGTTTGTTTTAAATCATATGATCAATGTTCTACATTCATAATTTTTCAATTCTGAAACTACATTTCCGAGAGGGACTTCGAAGATGGAGAAGAAGGTATCGCTTATACCACCTGTTTTGGAGGCAGGCAAGTTTGCTTTTGCCTTACGAAGTCACCTGGGCGATTTGATCCGCAAGCAACGGGACTGTTCAAAAACGTAAGATAAAAAAGTCGTGACTCATCCGCATATTCCACTATCTCTAAAAGAAATTAATCACATAAATGTCAAATAACTAACTGAAACCTATACTGGTTCACCACATTACCTCCACATATCATTTAAATAAAACGAACGCATTATTTTAAAATAATGTCTGTAAAGAAATTAATTAAGTATCAGTCAGTTCCCTACCCCCACCCCACCCCCATTACAAGGTACGATCATTAGGCTTATCGCTGAAAATGCATAAAACTAAAAACATGAGGGAAAATTAGAATTCGATCTGACTACCGTATTATTAGTAAAGACAGTTCTTGTATTCCCTTGATCGAATTTTTGACATAATAAGCTTCAATGAGTATTGTTTTAATCAGCCATTCGAGATACCAATGGGATATTTTGACATTTTGCAGTGATGTGTAAAATTCCGGTGCACAATCGCAAGCCTTCCATGTCCACAAACATTGATCAATGCGCGATTACAAATCTTCCGCGAATAGCTTGTTATGGGTTTTTGGCTGGTATTCTAAAGGGAGACTAACTTTAGGCCTAGGTTTAAACCAGGTTAGTCCTACAAGAGTGGACCTTTTTCCTTTCAAAAATACTTGTTAAAGTTAAATGTAACAAGGTGAGAAAAATTCCCTCATGGGATGGGTCCTTTCGTCCATCGATGAGGAATTTTCTTACCTGTTACAGCACATTTTTAGAGTTGTTGGAAGGAAAAAGTCCACCATGTAGGACTAACCCCAGTTTAAACCCAGGGACTCTAAAGTTTAGACTCCCTTTAAGAATACCAGTCTTAATGTTCACCCCAAACGGCATCGCGATATTTGATGCGGATGGGAGGCTGAACATTTAAACCGGAAATGCGTGCTTCCAAGAATTACCAGGAAACAGAGTTTGATATGGCCATCCTGCTAACTGGAGATCACAGAATTTATATGCTTACATGCTTGATGTTGGGGCAGTGTGCTAATCCATTGGCTACTGCAGCCAATGATCTCTGACTGCAGCTGGGCGCCCGTGACATGAATTCATTGTTATGATTTGCCCATTGTACAATCGTGAAAAAGAATATTTTAAAAAATCCAGATTATCGGAATAGTGAAGGTGTGATATTCCCGATTGGCACGATGTTGGGAAATGTTGTTCTTCACACAAAAATTGTTCAATTACAAGATCTATGGGACTGAGGTACATTTTATCGACAGTATAGGTAAATTTGCGAACTATTTGGCATATTTTTCGCCGATCCCTTTTAAAAATGAATTTATATTATTCTTATAGTATTTACAATAATCTCTGGGAGTTTGGTTATGAAATAAGCGATAGTAAAGGATTATGATCTATATAAGTATGATAGGTCAGGGCCGTAAGCAGGATTTATTTTGGGGGTGCGGCGACTTCGAAAAAGTGGACCTTTTTTTCGAAAAAGTGAAACTTTGTGGTACGTGGAGCTAACCTCCTTAAATGGACTTTTTTGGACTTTTTGACATTTCATCCCGAAAAAGTGGACTTTCTTGTCAATTTTTTCATAATGTTGGACTTTTTATCAAAAAAAGTCAGCCCAAAAGGTGGAAGTTTGCCCCTTTTTGGACTTTTTAGAAAAAAAAACTCCCCCGCACCCCCACCCCCCCCCCCCCCCCGCGTACGGCCTGTTAAAAATTCATGGCCGTTAGCAAACACGTAAGCAGTACGGCTTAGTTTACGTTCAAAATGAACTCTAAATATTCGGTAAACTGGTTGGCATAGGGAACCTAATGTAATGGTGGATGAAAACCTCCACACACTGACTGCAAATTGAAGCTCATGTCTTATTGGTATCCTGACATGTGCTACCCAAATATCTACCCTCCCCCAAATTTTATTCCGATTTTGATGGGATTAGCATCCAAAGATTTTGCGAAAGAGACGGCAATCTAACAGAATGATAGAAAGGTGACATTCAAAGACAGGAAAGATTACGATACCTTGGGAAGCATAAGCATCAGGAAAAGCGCGACGATGACAGTGAAGAAAGAGCTGCTTGGGGGATACCTCCCACGTGAGTGTGTTGGCAGAAAATGGCGACGCTGTCTCTGTCACGACCTCTGTCGGCTACTAGTAAGTGTTTGTTTTGTAGGATGATCTTTTGCACTGAGGGTGAGTCCAAACAAATGGTGCTCCACATTGCCACATTCATACACGCAAGCTGAATGGTTATACCTGTATATTAACATTAGGATTAGGATAGGTAAGACAAATGTTGGCGCAGTTACTGAAATTACTGAATGGAATACAGTCAAGATACAAAGTTAGGGGTTTTGGTGTATGTTTTTGCAATTGTTTGAATGACAAGAAATTATAACTTGGTTGCTGAAAAGTGACGATTGTTCTCATTTAAAATCATTGACGACCCGATCTGATGAACTCCGGCCAACGAATAAATTTGACATAAAGGCGGGAAACAAAATCCATGAAATAGCCTTCAGAATAAAATCAAGCGCACTGACCTGGTCTTATCTGCAAGATAAGGTTGGGCAGCACCATGCTAGCAGTGACTCAAATATGATGGCGGCTTATGGTTATAATAATCCAGTTTCATATTTTCAAGATCAGGAATATTATGACATTGTCTGAACAAGAATGACTGCATTAATGGTTAATAAAACACCAAGTTTACATTTGAATTTGATTGTCGCTAAAATGTTTAAACGTTTGTTAGAAGAATAGAGTGTAGGAAGGATAATATTGCAGATTATATTGCAAATTTTGCGACATGTTCTAGTTTTGTCAAATTTTAAATGTATGGGGTGGTCTGTGAATATCTTTTATATTTTTTTATGTAAAAATCCAGGACTATAGTAGATTCAAAATTAAGTGAGACTCCCTGCATATCCGAGAGGGATGGTATTGATAGGGGGTTCAATCCGGCCTGCGGAGACTATAGGCCTTTGTTGCATTACACAACACATTGTGTCATGGTACAAAGTTCTGTACAGAATAAAAAAAAATGGCTGATGCAATAGTTAACAATGGTTGTTATATGATAGAATGACTTATTGCCATGGTTGACCGAGTGTTAAATCCTCTTTGCGAATATCTTAATTACCAGGTTGGCCCTTTTTTAAGGCCAAATAAAAAACTTAGATGTGTTATGTGGGCATTGATATAAAAATGCATTATTTATCCAATACTGTGATAAGGAATGGTATTTTGCAGTACTCAAAGGTAATATGTTCAAATAAAAAACGTTTAATAGAAATTAATTGCTGGTTTTCAAATCTGATACTTCAATCCAAACATCAAGCTACGTAAGATGTGAAATAATTTATTTTTGGTCAACATTTTATTTACTAGCTACATTAATTACACATTGATATGCGCTACCATAACCTTTTTTTACCTGTGGCCATCAAAATAATACCTCTTACCTATCCCCCAAAGCTGGTGAATGGACAGGCCTAAAATTTTTAAAGACTTAAAAAACTTAACCTCTCTCTCACTATTTCTCACTATTATTCAAAGAATATAAAAATATTTTTTTTCGGATTTCTAATTGGTAACACTTGCATTTTTCTTTCTTTGGATCTTTTCTTTTGTACAGATACAGTTTTGGAAGCAATTTTATTCTGAAAATGAAAAAAAACGGAGTTTTTTATAAATAACCCACATGGCCAACTTTACTTTCTGCTCGCGAATCTTCATCCTCCGCGCATTTGGTCATGGCCTACAGCAAATGGTATTGCACCTGGGCGTCGATACATGACAACCACGTGTCCAAACGTGCTGGTTGATGATGAAGGATCCGTGAAGATGGTTGTTGGTTTGCTTCAGGAGGGTCAAGAATCATATCTACAATGCCTGGGGTGAATAATTTTATTTTTTTTGATTTATTTATTATTTATTATTTACTAACTAACGTGTGAAAGCAGACATACTCCGGCGGGAGCCATGTCCGGGCTCCATAGACGATTAACGGAATAAAGGTGAAACTATGTTGTGTGAGGAGAGTCAATGAATTGGAGTGCCTATTCTTACAGTTGTAGCCGGACATGAGTACGCCGGACACGGCCGTACGCAGGATTTATTTTTGGGGGGGCGGGAACCTCGAAAAAGTGGACCTTTTTTGGTTAAAAGGGTTAAAAAAATCAAAAAAGCCCCCCCCCCCAAACTGTGTTTTTTGGACCTTTGAACATTGATCACCAAAATGTGGACGTCTTGTCAAAATTTCTTTAAATTTGGCACCTTTTGTGCAAAAATCGGCAAAAGTGGACCCTTTTGCCCCTTTGTGGAATTGGAGGGGTGCGTCGCCACCCCCCCCCCCCGCACCCCCCCCCCACCCCCCCCCCCCCCCCCCCGCGTACGGGCATGGCGGGGCCGGACTATAATTAATTCTACACCGGGACAGTTGCAGTCATGCTTGGGGCCTTGGTCTATCCCAGATTTGAATGAGGGGGGCTAACTCTAACTGGGCGTAATGCTAGCAACATCGACATGCTTACAAAGACTTCAGAATAGGACTGCCCGCGTTAAAGGTCTTAGGAATGAGATGATAAACCTACTCCAAATCTTTGTAGGACATTCCATTGCAATAAACAGGGCCAGAAAAAGAAATACACTACCAGTGACATCATTTGTGGGGGACTATTGATTATCAGTAGTGTCATGAATCGGATTCACACCAGTCACCTGGAATTTGGTATTCTCTCTGATAAATCAATCTGTACCACAAATGAGTCAATCACCAACTCAAATATTGAATGCTTTCTGGTCCTCCTTGATAGACTGGAACAAACAACAGCAATTTATTTGCATTTCCAAGAGACTTTAAAAGTTGCAGACATCATCCATCGGTTCCTCTTCTCGAAAAACTCGCCAATCAATAAAAGGATCGTGTTCAAAACACCCCCGTGGGCGGGGGGGGTCTTAGTACAAATGCCTATACGGGACGTGCCGGGATTGGGTCGCAAAATCAGCCCTTGGTATAAACTATGACCCTTTTTTTTTAATTTTTTAGGTTTTTTCTTTTTTTAAATTACTTAAATAATTGTCGGTGTTGATTTGATGTGTTGGATAACGTTTGGGTACGCATTCCGGATGGTGATTTATAGTCCGTGAACGTAGTAAGCTCTACGCAGAAACTCGATATCGTATATTGATTTTGCAAACTTTTTAGTCATAATTCTCTAAATCTCGGTTGTTACGTCTCCGCTGGTTGCCTGTGACTTTCGTCGTGGCCTTCAACATGCACACCAGTCGCGCAAATCAAGACACGCTGGGTATTTGGCCCGGGGTATTGATTTGGCGGTTCTGCTGTTAGAAAGGAAATTCTGGCAGACATGACCTATTTGGTATAATGGCTCGAAATATGAGCATATATTGCAAAAGGGAGGTTTAAAAGTTCGGGTCCACTTTCTTGAGTCTTTATAATAATGGGTCATTATATTGCAAGAGGGAGAGGTATATAGTTCGGGTCCACTTCTTGGGTCCTGGAGGCAGGTCCCCACCCAAACAAATTGAAGAAACCCCCCCCCTCCCCCCCCCGCCCCGTGAAAACAACCCCTTGGATGTTTATATTATCTTATGCATATAGGGTCATTTCGGAAGGGGTTTCGAATCCGCTCTATAGACACATCTCGCCAGGGCTCGTTCAACCCGAATCACGATGTGTTGTTGCTGGATCTTTCGAATTTTCTTGTCCCAAATGTGAATAATTTGCCTCTTCATCAGGTTTTGGTATCAGTTGCGCTGGATCTTTCCAGGATTTTCTGATCCCAAATTTTGGGAAATGGTTCTCTTGCAATTTAGGTTTTGTTATCAGGCTGCGCTGGATCCTGCAGAATTCTGGTCCAAATTGTGGACTAATCTTTTCTCTTACAGGGATTATAGCGCAGGGAATTCAAACCTTGCAGTGTATGGCATATGCCCTGTAACTTGTTTGGACCGATTGCAGGGAAACAAATCTTTTACGTTGGCACTTCTATTAGTTAGGTAGACGTTCATGTGACCTTACAGTTGAGTATGGACACATTTTTTTGCTGAAAATGATAGATTAGGGTGTTATAATAGAATCTGCGCCGGGTGCCACCTGGCATCCTTGAGCATTTTTGAGAAATCCAAGTTGATTTGGCCATAAATAAAATTTCTATTCACCCTATATTATCAAACTATGGAGTTACTAGATAGACTATAGGATCACTGAAACAAGTGCATGGGTACTTGTAACATTGAGTCATACTTCAAATTCAAAATGGAACACCAAATCCAATAATGTTAAATCTGCCCTCTACAGCAAAATTACCTGCGATAAAAATGACGTGAAGTACTTTAGGTTATGTGGTAGACACACAATGTATTCGATTACTTTTAAAATTGTAACATGAGCGGCAATCAACTATTGAAGCCAAAAACCGTGAAGCATCCTCAAAAAATACTTGACACAAATTTAAGTATTAAGTCAGCCATATCTTGGACCAGATCCACCCGACGATATAGCGAATCTTAAATGTTATTTATGTTTGTGAAGTGGTTTTGGTTATAAAAGGCCAGGATTTGACTCAAAATGCAATCTGCTAATAAATTGTAAAACTAGAGAAATAATTCAAATGTACCTATTAACGTGACCGAATTTTGGGTGAAACATTTTAATCCCAAGGAAAGTACTAACACATAACACTTTAAAGGTATCCATCGAAATTGCAGAGAACACCAAAAATACCCAAAATTAATAATAAAAAAAGGTTCAAAAAAGAAAAAATTTTACTTTTATATTTCATTAGGTGATTATTCGACACTTTGGAGTGGGTGCCGATTTGAAGGAGGTAGTCGACGAGAAACGAATCGCTAATTTCCTGCCCTCCAGCAACTCTGCGTACTATGGAAAAAGGGTTCTCAAAGGTGAGCTGTTATTAAGAGAAGTATCTCTAGGCATTTCTTTTTATTTACGTTCTCGTTTAAACTCTAATAGGCCTAAATCATCACGTTGAAACCCCAAAGAAATACAAATTTTGATTGATTAATACAAGATCAAACGCTTGATTTATGATTAATTTTTAAAATGACTTCCTTCGAACTAATTTTAGAAGAAAAACGTCTTGATTTGTAAAATTATTTGATTTCCATGGACTTTAAATTCCAGAAATGGTATATGTGCAATATGCTATAATTTTATAAATGCACATCTAAAATCATTTAGACCGCCATTGTCCTGTTAAGGGTCGTGTTGATTGTACCCATTGTAACATTTACAATTTTACAGATAAAACAGATAACTCACTTTATAGAAACACCCTTTGTGGAACCACTGTGGTCTAAGGTCATCTAATTCAGTATGCCATTAAAGAGGTTTGCAAAGGGACGTTAAAACAAAACGTATGACATCCAAAATCTCATCTCCTTTTCTAATTATAAAATAAGAGTGGACTATCAATGGTCATGTTTCTTTTCATTAGGGCTGGTTTTTTGTATTCTATAGGAGCTATCTCAACGTAAAAGGACAAATTTTTTGCTTGGGTCCAAGAAAAAAGTGTGCAGAGCCCTCTCGTGTCATGTCCCGTAATTTTGTGGTGGGAATGGATTTCAGCAGCAAACCCCTCTATTTACTCTTTTTCCAGGGGCATTGCAAGGCATTTGGTGTTTAAATATAAGTAAATGAGCTCCAGATACCTGATTTTGAAAGTTGCATGGAAATTGGCCATTGCGTTTTCTTAAAAAGTGACATTTTAGGTCAAAATTTAGATTGAGAGGCTTTCAGATTTGTCGCTACCACTTTTTCATCGTTTGAAATTTAGGCCCAGAAATTAAATCTTCACTTTTTGAACGAAAACCTATTCAAATGTGGTCGACCACATTAATTAATAACACACGTCCGTGGGCCAATTAGTTCTAACATTTTGCTTCAACTTCCAAAACGGCTGGACCGTTTTAACTCAAAAATTTCTACTTAGGAGTTTTTGGTGATAGCTTAGGTAAAAATCTGACCACCAATTGGGTCACCCACCAGTGCAGACGATAGCGTACTTGTACGTACACGTACTGGTACGTTAAAACGTCACCCAATCAGAAAGGGAAATTACAAAAATAATGTTTCCAAAATCCTCTCGGGATTCTCAGTTTTGAGGATGAGAAAAGGGATTACAAATTTCAGAATAATGCCAAACAACATTATAAACAAAGTCTATGTGTCAAAATTGTGATTTCATGTGTCGAAATTTAATTATTGATATCTGTTTTCTTAATTATTAATATCTTTTATTTGGAAAAAGATAGCAAACATCCGCTCATACATTTTGTTGATAAGCCTTAAAACTCTATATGGTGATATTGCAGCTTTATAACTGTAAAATTTAAAATGTCCGAGTGAATGTTAAAACCCAATGTATTTCTTTAAAAAGTTGCAATGATTGTGGGAAAATTATGACGTATGTACGTACTTATACGTATACGTACAAGTGGAAGCTTTCTTCTGGACTGCCCACCCTTAATGTTGATTATCTTTGCCTTGAATAATTTAGTGCTGTTCTTTCTGCCACAGAAACTCTGGAAGAAGTTAAAGAGGATGGGACATCTGGTTAAGGAATCTCCTTCGTATGCGGTGTCTCAAACCATACTGAGAAAAGAAAATGGCGCTTGACTGCTTACTTCTGATTGGCGAAAAGGTGGATTGGAGGATGGTTACGATATTAATAATTTAAAGAACACTAAATAACCTAACTAATAGGACTAAACACCTAATCCCCCCCCCCCCACCCCCGTTTATTTTGGTGGGGTACTTTTAGTGTAGTTCCATTCAGTGCATGCTTTATAACATGCAAATGGAGTGTCGTATTTAGAGGCCATGAGGGGGCCCCAGTCATTTTAGGAGGATGGTGTTCAAAATAATTATATTTATTTCAGCGGCGGTTGACAGATGCATGCTTGAGTGCTTCAAGAAATCCCCCAAGTTAAGGCACATATATGCATACATCGGGACTAACTACGAACAAGACACTGATTTTTAAGTATATTTGAGTAGTATTACCTCCGAATTGGAGGCAAATAGTACAATTAGAGCAGGCATGCACCCAAGGTCAAACATCATGTTCAGCCCACTAGAGAAAAGGTTTGACACCTTTGGTGTAGTATGCCATATATATCAAGGCTAGGAAGTTAGTACTCTCAAAGTGGGGTGTGTACATTTCAACATGATTGGAGACATTTTAAAAGTTGGAGCCCCTGTGTAACTTTTTAAAAAAAAAATTGGCCCTATGAAAAAAGCGAGTTTTGGCCCCTATGAAAAAGCATTTCTATTTTGTGTTATGCGCTAGTATGCTACAGGTATTCCCATAGACTTGATGCATGTATAGTTGGTATTCATCGATAATAAATTAGACTAATACTAATGAGCATATGCATGAATTTATATGGTTATCTTGTGTTTAATTCGAGTGTATGAGATTTATTCATAGAATTTTTGTTAACTACTTGTATAATTTGTATTTATAGGAGAATACACGTCTAGCCCCTCTCCCATTCATCTTATCTATTGTCCATCTGTTATACTGCTAATGAATCTTTGAGGAAGTGTAATCTAGCGAGCTTGAGGGGTGTATCAATTTAATCAGATTATGGTAATTTTAAGGTGTTACAAAACAGTTAAAAGGTAGCCATATTGGTCCTCATCTTGGAATTATAAACCATGTTAACAAAACACAAATTCCACTAGACTTTCAACTGCGTCACAGACAGACATGTATTATTTATATTACATTTAAATTTTACTCTATCAAATTTTGGGATGATAATAATCTATTAAGTGTATGGCAATTTATAGGTTTAAAGCATTTCTCAAAATTGCCACATTTACCGCGTGACCGCCATCTCTCTCTAAGAAAATAGTAAGAGTTGAATTCACTCCTAAAAGAGGGCCTTGCAGGAATCACTGCAAAAGCGTGAAATTTCACACTTTTGGGAAAGAATATTTGGGTCAATTTACTCTCGAAAATTTATAAAAAAGATAAATTATCTATAAAATAACATTTTTCACATAATTAAAAAGTTGATGTTACGTTCATCTTCTTTTCATTATGGACTTTCATTAATTGAGTGATCCCCGTAGTAGTATCATACTTTGTTCGTTCGCGTAGAAGAAGATTGTCTAGAAACTGCAGGACAAAGTACAGTTTAGGCTAAAATTAATCTTAAGAAAAATCATTCGAGGCACTCATGTTGATGCGTATGTTGAAATTGACAGCATATAGGTTAATTTTCGATCAATCGACGCCTGACATGTAAGACCATTTACCGTCATGCTTAATTTTACAGTTTTGACCTGCTTTAAAAAAATAAAATAAACAAATATACAGGGTGATAAGAGCGCACAAATACCATAATCATCTTGATTGACGAGGTTACCTGTTTATCGGTGGAAAAAACATGTTTCAAAAACCTGGTACGATAAAATCCGGTTTATTCGGAAAAAACACAGTTGCAGATCGAAAAACAAAGGTTTTTCGATTGATAAACTCTGTTATCGATGATTCACCGTTTATCAGTGGAAAAACATTGTTTTTCATTTGATAAACCTGAATATCGTAAACACAGGTTATCAATCGCGAAAAAAAAGGTTTTTTTTTTCGCCGAAAAAAAACAATGGTTTATCACGTGAAAAACATGTGAGCGGCGATAAACAGGGTGTATCGAAATTACATACATTGGGCTTGCCATAGTGTCTGCCTACACAAACCTCATTTTTGCCCCAAGTTTCTAAATCACGATAGACATTATCGCTGCAAATACAAGCGAGAACGAGTTCCACTGCAATTTTTGATTTTCCGGCGCAAGTGATGTCATAGTTTGTAGGTTCCGACTTATTACTAACTTTAAATATTTATAATGAGTCCAAAAATGAGATAAAAAGTACTGCACAGTGTAGTGTATAAAGCAAAGTTCTGATAAAAAAATAGTGAAGAAATATAAAACAATTTTCGCTCCGACATATCGCTGGAAATCAACGCATCGCAATCACGATGTATTGTTAACAAAATGGACACTCCATTGTCCGGGCTTTGCATGGTGCATGACTCCCATTCACACCGCAGCTGTGATTGCTAGCCAGAGTCGCCTGGTTAAATAGTCATATCGACCACCTGTAACCAGCACGTCCCATTTTCTCGCCATTCATTACGTTACAATAGTATATTGTAGCGTCGTTAGTGGACTTGATTATAAAATGCTAGTTCCAGGGGCGTAACCGACATGAGCTCCGGGGGGGACAAGACTCAAGAAGTTTCCCGAGTTTCAGGCGCCAGTTTTTCCGGCTCGCTGTTGCTCGACGAGTAGACCCAGCCGGGGCAACATTCACCCATCCCTTTTTCTTCTTCCCTCTCTTTTCTCGTGTTACCTCTTCTGTTTCCCCTTTCTTCTTTTTTCCTTTTTCGTCCTTTTCTCTTCCTTCTCCTTTTTTCCTTTTTCTTTTCCCATTTTGGATCCCCTTCCCGAATTTTCCCGAATTTTTGGTGTCCGGGGGCAGCTTGCCCCCCGGCCCCCACTGGTTACGCCACTGCTAGTTTCCTGCCTGTATACCCAAGTGCTAATGTTAATTTGTAATATGTTGAAAGCCAATATCGGTTAGGTTCAAATGATAGAGGTCTCCGCCTTGATCAACTTCGCTAAGGAAATTTTTTTTTCCAAAAAATGTTTTTTTGAAAGAGTAATTTCACTCTATTTTACTCAACATAAGCTCCGATATGGGATCAAATTGAAATGTATTTTCATTGATTGAAGGGATGATCAACAAGAATGGTCTTTAAATAAACTGTCTGTCCATTTTGTACAGAGTTGTTGTAAAGTCACAGATACGGAGTGGGTGGATTTTGAGATCACTAGTGCCAAATCTAAATTAATATTCAAACTCCACGTTGACTGTGCCTACGGGGAACGTAAAATAAAGGCCTTTCTAGACCTCTGCGGTATGCCTGGTTTCCAAATGGCTTGGGTTAACCGGTTAAAGGGCAGCCATATGGCAAACCATCTTTTAATTTTGCGGCATGTTAACAAACAGAATGCGCATATAGTTTTCTAGTGGTCAAAGGCAATATCTTCAAGTAATACTTATCATAATTTAGAACCAAAGAATTAGGATTAAATGACAATTTGTAGGTTATAATTGAAGAAGGTTGCCATATTAGCTGTCGTCTTGGATTTGAAGCAATGAAATGAGTAAAAACACAGACAGAAAGCAGTGGCGGCTCGTCAAGACTTCTTTTTCTGAGGAGGGGCCAAAGTGATTTTTTTTTGGGGGGGGCCAAAGTGACATTGGAACCTATGCTAACGATCGCTTGGAGAATATCTCAAGACCTAATTACTAAACCAATGATCTTTGAAACAGGCTCACGAATGCAAAGAGGCACAGTGAATCTGGTGTAAAACTACCAGTAAAAACATTATCCGTACAATAAGATCAAAGGTGCAATCCTGAAGAAGGTCTTGAAACTGGAAAAAATCACTTCAGAGGATTTTTTAAAAGTATGATCGTGAACAGAAGAGCAACTCCTCGAGTTATACACAAGAATATCTAGGGTGATAAACCCAAAGGATTTTTAACATATTCTTCTCCCACAAAGTAGACCTCCAGCACCTTGGAAACACAGGGGATCTATCTGCTATTGCCGCGAAGGTCTTATTTCTATGTATACAACTACTTCTCAATGTAGTTCCCACAACGCCAATCACTTCTTTGAGGACCAAAATTGATACCGTATGAATAGCTGCGACAAATTCTTGCAATCATCAAAGAAACGAGAGCCTCTAAAAGAGAAGAGCATGTAGAGCATTGGTATACTTCTCAAAAGGCTCTTGATAGTGTGAACCCAAAGAAAAGATGCACAGTCTGCTTAATTATGGTATCTTTAATGAGGAGTAATGAGCTTGAGAGAAGTATGACAACAACAAGTTTGTGCAGGCAGTGGGTGGGTTTTTTCACAGTCCCACGAGGAATTCACTATCAAGGCAGGCGTTCATCGAGGTGACACCTGTGCTCCTTTCTGTTTCGTTTTTGGCAGAGCATGGGTCTTTCCACCCACCGAGGAATTTCACTATAAAGGAAGGAGTCCATCGAGGTGACCCTTGTTCCTTTCGTTTTCATGTTTGTGCAAAGAGCATGGGTTTCCACCGAGGAATTCCCTGTCAAGCAGGCGTTCCTCGAGATGACACACTTGCTCCTTTCGTTTTCGTTGTGCTCGACTATGTATTGTGCCAGTCAGCTAACATCATTGCCTATAAGGGTCTCAAAATTGGTATAAGATCGGGGCATCAGAATTAAAACTACTGAACTACGATCCAAACATGCTTGATGATGTTTGCTTTGAGTAAGAACTTGAATCTCTGCCCAAGATCTACTCACTGCATTTGAGGAGTCAGCCGCCTAAAGTGGGACTAATTGATGCTGAATACAAAGAAAACAGAAGTGAAGATTATCAATGATGAAGTGGTAGACCCATCCTTTGTCAGCCCACAATGAATGGCAAAACTATCAAGTAGAAGATTTTAACAGGCCCCAGCATGGAGCTCAGGAGTACCTGCAATCAGTATAAAAATATGGAAGTCAATGTCACCAAAGCAACTAAGATTGCTTTCTTCAGGGCCTTGATGGAAAGATTTCTGTCTGGTGTAGAAAACATGGACTTTGAAAGTTTCCCAAGGACCAGTCGAATGGCACCTTTACACCAGGCTTATCATGTGAATTCACAACATCTCTTGGAAGAACACCACGATATCAATACGTCAAATTACCGTTGATATACATCATACCTTCAATTGTGGCCAGAGCGACAGTACAGGGTAGCCAGACCACTAACCAACCTTGATATGCTATGCAGAGTCATCGGTATAAAATGGAGATATGGTCCGCCCGGAGCCATAGTCCGGGTCCAAAGAACGACAAACGAATAAAGCGTGATGATAAACTGTTGTGCGAATAGTCAAATGAATCAGTTGTCTAGTCATTCACCAGTTTGTAGGTGGGACTATGGTCCAGAGGGGCATATCTCCTGCCACACCAAGCTGCTAATTGAAGAGGAAAGAACCATAAGGGATTAAGAACCCGGGATATAAAGACGTTTGGCAAAGAAGAGAAGTGGCAAAGAGAAAAACACTGAAAATGAGCAAAATAGTGAGTTGCATCATTATTAATGTCTCAAATTGTTATAAGTTGCAATCTTGGGTATGAAGTGACCACTAAGGCTAAGGATGTTTGATTTACATTATTTTAAATTTAGATGTAAACTTTTGAAAAAAAAACATAACTTTGTGATGAAAAGAAGCAGGGAAAACAATGGTACTCGTGATTTTAGGATGTAATTGGTTTTATGTTCCCGTGTTGAACATTTGACAATGTTTCATTGAATTTTTAATAAAACATTAAAAAAAAACTATACGTGTGTCGACATTGGAAAATGCTATAAGTAAACATACAACTAAGTGTGTCAAATTGAGAAAATGATACAAGAAACAAAAACTAAGTGTGTCAATATTGAACAATGCTATAAGAAAACATAAAAATTAGTGTGGTCGACCATTGGATAAATGCTATAAGTAAACATAAAACTAAGTGGTGTCCACATTGGAAATGCTATAAGTAAACTAAACACAAAAAGAAAAGTTTATTTAAAAAAAAAAAAAAAAACATAAAAATTAAGTGTGTCGACATTGGAACAAATGCTATATTACAACATAAAACTAAGTGGTGTCAAAATGGAACATTCTATAATTTAAACAAACCGAATGTGTCTACATTGGACAATGCTATAAGTAAACATATAAACTAAGTGTGTCGAACTTGGAAAATGCTATAATAAACATAAAACTAGTGTTTCGACATTGGACAATGCTATAGAGTCAACATAACTTAGTGTTGTCGACATGGGACAATGCTATAAGTAAACAAAAACTAAGTGTGTCAACATTGAACAATGCTATAAGTAAACATAAAACTAAGTGTGGTCGACATTGGAAAATTATAAGTAAACAAAACTAAGTTGTGTCAACATTGAACAATGCTATAGTAACAAAAACTATTGTGTCACTAATTGACAATGCTATATAGTAAACATAAACTAAGTGTGTCGACATTGGGAAAATTCTATAAGTAAACATAAAAACTAAGTGGTGTCAACATTGGACAATGCTATAAGTAAACAAAAACTAAGTGTATCGACATTGGACAATTCTATAAGTACACAAAAACGAAGTGTGTCACAATGAAACACTGCTATAAGTAAACATAAAAACTAAGTGTGTCGACATTGGAAAATGCTATGAGTAAACAAAAACTAATGTGTCCAACATTAACATCTAGTAATAACATAACAACTAAGTGTGTCCTACATTGGGGGGGGGGGTGAAAAAAAAATGCTATCAGAAACATAAAAACAAGTGTGTCAGACATTTGTACAATGGCTATAAGTATTGTACATAACACGGAGGCGTTCTCGACCACAAGTGTCGCCTGGGTTGCGCTATCACTTGCTTTATGATAAAAATTTGGCATTGATGATAAATAAGGAGAGCAAAAACACGGAGAGAATAGTTTTTGTATCCTGAAGTGCATTTGAAAAAGGTGAAACAAAAAGCTGAAAAATAGGCAAATAATCTAATAAAAAATTCAGAAAATACAATACTGCAGCCAAAGCTACACATGATATTGTGGCGACCTTACTCTATCCACCCTATCAAGTTTCCCTACACCCCACCCTGGCCCGCTCCCAACACCCCACCTTGCCCAATTTGTCCCGAACATCACCCACCATCAACCATGTGCCCCCTCTCACACCCACACTGCCCCCTCCACCCCAACACCTCCTCAACACCCATCCTTCCCCCTCCATATGAATACCACAACTAGATGTATGGTATATAGTTTTTTCATGTTCAAAGAAGTTTGCATATCCGATGTACCGTTTTTAGCAATACTGCAATTAACATATTATATTTAGCTCATTTGCATACCTAAGCCGCATGTAGCGAGGATCTTTTTCAATGGCAACGAGACGCACACAATGGGTTTTCTTTCATGCAGGAATTTTGCATATCCGATGTACCATTTCAAAATAATAGCGATTCCTCTTATTTGGCATATTAATTAGCTCTTTGCATATGTCATGTTTGCCCAAATAATGCCAACTCTAAATTCAAGTGGAGAACTCTTTAACAAACCGCTTCCTTTCCACCAAGTTTACAGTCATTATACGCCTTACAAAACTTCAGAAAACACTTTGCAGGGGCGCACAAGCCTTGAGGGAAAGGGTACATTTTTGCCGGCCACATGTCTAGGTCATCAAGGTCACATGAGTCCACCAACTGTTTCCCACCACCCCGTCCCTCCTTTCCACCAAGGTTAAATCATCGCATCGTAGCCCTACGGAACTCATCGGCATGCAGTATCTTGGGCTAAGCAATTTTTAAAAAAAATTTACCCGAATGTCATGAAAAATATGGCAATAAGCTAATTAAAATTCATGAATAGTCAAATAATGGCACCAAAATCTACACATGATATTGTGGCACCACTCTTATCACCCTCTCAAGTTAGAAGTTAATCGCGCATAGTGTTTAGCCAGCAGGCATTTAACAAAAGTTTAACCGCAATGGTCCTGAAAAATATCAAATAAGCAATTAAATTCATGAATATGCAAATAATGGCACCAAAATCTACTCCATGATCTTGTGGCATTGTGGCAACCTTACTCTATCACCCTAATCAATTTTGAGAAGTATATAAATCGTCATAGTGTTGAGCATATGAGCATTTTTTAAAAAGGTTAACCGAAATGTCTGAAAAATTGCAAATAAAGCTAATTAAAATTTCAATGAAAATGCAAATAATGGCACCAAACTCTACACATGATATTGTGGCAACTTACTCTATCCCCTATCAAGTTTAGAAGTAATCGGGAAATAGTAGCCAGCAGAGCATTTTAAAAAAATTTAAACCGAAATGTTTGAAAAATATGCCAAAAAGCATAATTACTTCATGAATATGCAAATAAGGCACCAACTCTCCCATAGATATGTGGCACCCCTTACTTCTATCCCCTATCAAGTTTAATTAGTAAATCGGGCTAGTTTTTAGCCAGCAAAGCATGTTTAACCAAAAAAGGTTAACCGAAATTCGAAAATATGCAATAAGCTAATTAAAATTCATGAATATGCAATAATGGCACCACAATCTTACACATGCTATTGTGGCACCTTCTCTCTCACCCTACTAAGTTTAAAGTAAATCGGGACTAGTGTTTAGCCAGCAGAGCGTTTTTAAAAAGGTTAACCGATGGTACTCGGACGGCCCACACAGAATTTTTGACTAGTATGTGGCCTCCATGAACATTCGTTCGGGACACAAAACTAAGTGTGTCGACAATTGGAAAATGCTATAGTACTAAACACACTAAGTGTGTCAACATTGACAATGCTATAAGTAACCAAAAACTAAGGTGTGTCCACATTGGAACAAGCCCTATAATAAACATTGGAAAATTCTATACCGTAAACCAAAAACGAAGTGTGGCAACATTGGACATGGCTAAGTAAACAAAAACTAAGTGTGTCGACATTGGACAAATGCTAATAAAGTAAACAAAAACTAAGTGTGTCGACTTGAAACAATGCTATAAGTAAACATAAAAACTAAGTGTGTCGACATTGGAACATGCTATAAGTAATCAAAACTCGGTTTGTTGACATTGGACCATGCTATAAAGTAAAAAACAAAAAAATAAAGTGTGTCGACATTGAACAATGCTATAAGTACAACAAATAAAAATAAGTCTGCCGACATTGAACAATGCTAATTGGGTAATTGGGTCTTCCTACCTTCCACAACCGGATGTAACAACACTACTACCTGGTGATTGTCCTAGGGGGTCAGTCCTTTTACCGAGAAAGTTATGTGTTTGAATGGACTTTTTTTGCCCCTCCAGAATCCAAGCATGCAAAGAATACAGACTGCCCCCCTTCCAAAAATATTTCCAATCAACGAATTTTGTTGCACAAAACTGTAAGTCCAATTCTACTGAAGGTTAACTGATTCTTTTAAGGAATATCTCTTTAAATTAGATTTGTTTGATTTGGCGTGATTTTAAGATCGGTTTCAGGAGTTATGCCACTTGTCGAGCCCTTGTGAAACCCCCTTGGTTTAGTTTGGGATATCCCGATATCAACACAGTTCTTAAAGGGGGATGACCCCATTTACGTGTATAATTTTTTGATGTTTTTGATAAAGGCCTTCACCTAATACCCCATCTTTAAGTTTCTCACCATATTCACCCGTTTTGAAGTGAGAGCTAAAAACGTGATTTCGTAATTCCCATAGAGTACTGTGTAAAATAAAGGGATTCAGCATGCTCCAGCGATTGCTAAAAAACGAAACCTGAAAAATCATCAAATTTTTATATTTTTGTTCAACTCTACTGCAGAGATATGGAAACATAACCTGCAAGTGTTGGCTTGAAATCCGTGTCTTATGAAAGGCAGTATTTTTATCATATTCGGTAATTTCTATTCCTATACTGCGTCTCAATTACGACTTGAGATCAAAAGCCTTTCCCGTGAATTCACAGATTTTAGCGTGATATTTGTGCACCATGATCATACAGATTGACCTCAAACAAAAAATATTTATTTGAATTTGTCATTCTGTACTGGTTTACACAACAGCTTGTTAAGGGTATATTTTGAGATGCCACTGTATGACTATTTGGCGGGAATGGTATGACAAATTTTCACAATCAATAACTTTTTTCACTATTTGGAGTTTCTGTAATCTGACATTAATAAGCGGATTCTATGGATTTTGTACACACTTATCCCTGATTTTATAACAAGTTAAAATGGCATTTCCACATTTTTTAGATTATCTCGCTACTCGCTGCTTAAATCCCTTATATTGGTCAACCAAAATGTGCAAATATTTTCCGCTCATAACATCCACATCCAAACCAAACACCCTTTCGCCCTAAGATTTCACAGGTTAACTGAGAAATTGCAGCTTTCTTCTGATACCAAAATGTTGACCATTTCCGGTAAAATCTTGGGTCGGGTTCTGTGACGAGGCTATTTAACAATCGGATCATGGACCTTTAATTTGCCATTGAAAAATCATCTTCATGATCAGTCTTGTATTGAAAATTAAAATATAGGTATAAAGTGTCATTCCTTTAATGTAATACATTCATGTTTGTTTTGTCATAGTTGCCATAAAATGCAAGTCTGTTGAAATTTCAATTCAAACAGTGGATGCTTTGTTGTCTCAGTATTACTCTAGGTTTTAGCACAAGGTAGAACCATAAAAACAAACCTGATCGACGAAAGTAAACTGAGGCCTTCGAACACCATATCCTTTTCTTCAACACTGGTTTCTTCATTTTGTTCCTCTCTCAGAGTCTTACCTTGTGAGACGTGGGGAGGGTGGGGAGAGTTTGTACCCTCCCAACAAGCTAGCTTTGGTCCCCACAGTTTTTCCCCGCCAACTGCGCCATGTAGCTGGTCCCCATAGTTTTCCCCAGTAAACTTCCAAATATACATGAAAATTCATACTATATTTGGTCCCCTTGAGAATTAAACCAATCCAAATAAGTCAAAATATCCATGTATAGCAAAGTGTATTTTTTTTTAAAAGTTTTTAGTCAGTAAATTTTTATGTGTGGACTGTCTGTCAATTATTCCGTGACTGGACCCCCGATATTTGGGGTCTAGCTGCACTCACCTCCATGAAATCGAAAGTACTGTTTTTTTTAGTTAGAACCTGTTTTCGATAACTTTGGTTTGGATATAAAAACGTCTGAATCAGGGCAAAAGATTTGATATAGCTTCCTTTTTTATTATTTCACACTGTATGTCCATAGGTCAATTTTGAGCATATTGTATAGGTAGGGGTACCACTTTCGATCACACTTTCAAATCTGAACCAAACGATCCTAAATTGGTATCACCGAATAACTTCAAAGTTTTTCTAAGATTTTGTGGCTTTTTAAAAACTGATTTGGTTAAATTAGGTATTATAAGCTATTTTAAGGTAATAATGGCATTTTTTTGGGGTCACTATTTAGCAACTTGGGGTGGTATTGTTGCTTTTTTAAAAATGTTATTTCATACACATACATGATGAATTGACAATTTTGTTTCTGTGAAATAACCATGCTGGTCAGTTTTTTGGGAAAGTGTGAAAACCCACTTTTTGTTATTTTTTATTTACAGCTAATAAATTATGCAATTTTCCCCCAAAAATCAAAAAAATCTCTGATTTTTAGCATGTTGAAAGGTTACGGGACGTTCACCTTATTTTGTGCCCCTGGATAGTAACGCAATGGCTCAAGTTATTTTAATTAAGAGGTTCATTGGTACATAACACAGTACACATAAGTCAGGAAATAGCAATATTTTATGGTTGCCATGGTAACCAGTAACCACTAGAGATGTGAATGACTAAAGTAAAAATAGTTTATAGACAATAACTTTTGAAGTTATTCCACCAGATCTGTTAACTTCACTGTGTTTTTAGTAAAAATAATCTTATCGAGTACAGGCCATCAGAGCAATTACTGTGGCCATGACCTCGCCAAAGATGCATGAAAACGCGCCAAAGATGCATGAAACGGTGATTTTTAGCATATTGAATAGTTCCGGGACATTTAACTTATATAATTTCGTGATCCTTGATGGCACGGCATGGCTCAAACTTATTTTTGTGTTTGTTGTACATTGTATACAAAATCAGCTTATTTTAAAACATTTTTAAAAAAAAAATTTTTCTGGTGCCCAAGGGTAACCAGTGACCATTAGAGCTGTGAGTAGAAAATAGTTTTGTCATACCTAAGTCTTTCCCCACATGCCCGAAGAATTTTTGCACAAATTTTATACCACCATGCATGGGTCATACGACAATAACAATTTTCAGCAATAAAATTACATTCCCAAAGAATCTTAAAATTAGGGGCAAAACATTTTTAAATTCAAAAAAGAAACACAAATTTTACACGTCTCCCTCGTTTCCAGCCAACACAAATTACAGGTATGTGGAATGAAAAAGTTGTTAATATGAGTTCTAAAAGGTCCAATCCCCTATACTAAACCTCAATAATATAATTGTGTAAATATGGTCAAGATGCTGGTGTGGCATTGTCTGCCGTGTAACTTTCCATTGATGTACAGTGGCCGTGCTTTCTTCTTCTTATCGTCCAAACACAGTGGTTCTCAATATGAATCCAGCCACCCATAGATGGGTACAACATCTTGCTGCTTCCTTGATTCCGCAGGGTCCTGTGTGTTCATTGTTTTGCTCCAGCAGTGGCATGCCACGTATATTTTGCAAATTCACCTACAAGCCACCCCACGTTCATTGGGTATTTGTAAGTACACGGGGGCTATCAAAATAAATCTAAATATATAAAAATAAAGCATCAGAATAAATCCAACTATATCAGCAAGGTCAGAAGGGCTCATTTCGAGTCCAATAATGGCAATAATTTAAAAACTGATGTTAAAAATTCACTATTCGAGCTCAACGTTTGGGATTGGTATGAGGTCTTGTTTTTTTTACTTTGGATGTTGGCGTAAATGGGTCTTTGTTTTTTTACTTGGATGTGGGTGTGAGGTCTCTTTTTACGTTGGGTGGTGGGGAGTCCTTGGTTTTTTTCCTTTTTGGTGGTGGGTATTAGGATTCTCGAAGTGTAGCTATTTATTTATCTTGCTCATGCATGTTCTTTAACAATTTCAATTTGAGGAAATCCGGCTAACATTTTACTAGTTTTCCATCCATAAATTTGGTAATGGGCACTTAATTGACAATGTATTTTACATTATGTTGCACATTAGATTGTGACTTTTCATAATATTCAAAAGCCATGTAAACGGCATGGGGACTCTGTACTTGGGACATTTTGTTTTAAATTGGAAGAATATCAATCCACTCTCCAGAATACCATCAAACTGGGTGTATATTGGGGGGGGGGTATTGTGACAGCAGATTCTGTGTGCGCTGGTGTGTCCGTCCTGTGCGTGTGTGTGTTCCATTTTGGTTAGATTGACTGTTTTTGTTATCTCCTGCCCAAACGCTGGGCTTCCTTCTCTTAGCGCGCACAAGTCATTTGGTATGGCTTGTGGTGATGTCAGGATTATTCAACCTGATAAGCTGATCCGGGCCGCCGCTTATATCCATGATACGGACGTTTCCTCCTCATGCTTGGGCTAATTGCACGAACTTGATCATAAGAACCACTCTGGCCAGGTTCTTAATAGTGTACTTACTCCGATTGTGGTGAGTGGTCATTTGGGCCGATTAAGGCACTATCCGTGATTTACTAATTCAGAAAATCGAAAAATCAGAGTTTTGAATATTACTGTACAGGTAAATTACCCTAACATACCCACAAGTGATAATACCAACAAAACCATCCAAAGACCAAATCATATATTTTATACATTACTGTCCGTATTGAACTTACTACAACACGTAATTGAATGGAGATCTGGGGCCCTTTTCCAAAGAGTTAGATCAATTGTAATCAAGCGTAATCGATCAAGCGTAGTTTGACTTACAATCCAAATTCAACTTACGCTTGATCAGTTTACGCTCGATAAATCAAACTACAATTGATCGTAGTCTTTGTGAAACGGCCCCCGATCTCCAAACACTGCTGTTTTTCTTTTCCTTCTCTCTCTTAAATATTTCATTTGACAAACAATAACTTATAAGAATTCTAAAGACTTTCCTTTATATAGGCTATTCCTGCAATTTCAAATATTTTTATTCTTTCGTTCGAGCAGATCTCTGATAGTGCTTTAAAGGGCATTCTTTTAAAATATATCCCTTCTTTCCCACCGACAAATTAAATCAACGAAACCAAATTTTTTGGTCAGTATAAGCACTGACCCAACAAGGCTCTTATGAGTTTACACAGATTGGGGTAAAGGGGGTGTTCCAGAAAGGGTCACAAGGTCCCTTTTGCTGATTTTCTTCAATAAAAGGTCCAAAAGTTTAAGAAATATTACAAGATGGTCCCATCTTTCTGTTTGTCAAAAAGATGTTTCAAAGATCCCCCAAAAGAACAATGTTGGGGTTAGGTTCACTTGTACCAAAAAAGGTCCACTCTTTCGAATCCCCCCCCCCCATCAATAAATCCTGCGTACCGGCACTGGTTTAGTTGACTGTATTTTATTTTTGATCTCTACCCAATCGCTTGTAGGTGGGTCATTTGGAGCAATTTCGTGACCGTGGAGAGCAGAACTTCATTTCTCAGTGTTTTTGTGTTCTAACGAAGTTCATGACTAAATTTAGCGTGGGTGCCCCCTCACGAAAAGTTGTGGTGAGCGGAATCCCCAGGAGGGGGTAATTCTGAAACTGACGGGTGTCATGAAAATGCTTTGCATTGCTGTAAAAGGTAACAAGTGGTCGCCTTTTTCAAGGATTAAAAGGGTATAGTGGCTGTACTACCTACAAGGTATTGGTTAACGGGAGGTATGGCAACATTTGTAAAATGTCAAAGATCCTCACCAAAGGTTAATCCTTCAATTTCCTAAAAAAATTGTCTGAAATGTAAACCTTTCCACATGATTGTTTCAAGTAGTTGGCACTCTCATTTGTATTTGTTTGTTGAGATAAATGACAAACAAGGTTAATCACTTGACCTCTATGATCCTTAATTTTAAAAGTATGTTGCAAAATGTTTTTGTTGCAGTCTCCCACGGTCACAGATTGCTCCAAATACGCCACTATGGGCCAAATGCATTTCATATGCGGTGTCTCCGGTTTGTGGGAGAGTTCATGAAAGGCTGATTAAAGGGGCATTCTTTTAAAATCTGTTGGTTTTCCCCACAAAATCAAATGTTACGATCACAAAATTTGATCAAATAAGCACTCCCGCAGTGGATATGAGGAGTACACAGACTGGGGTCAAAGGGTAGTAGGTACACACATGGCCAAAATTGCAACATTCAGAAAACGAATTTATAATCACAATTGATTTAAATTATACCATGCGATTCTTGACCACACAATAAGTATTAAATTCCAAAGTTTGTTTTGTCATACAGATGTTATTCCCCAAAATCCAAGAGAGTGAGGAACACAACGTTTGATTTGATGACCACGTTCACTAATTGGCGGATAAAAGACAGCAAACGTAACTTGTCGAATTGCACTCGGCGGAATACCGTACACAGACATAAAAGATATGGCTTCAAAAACGCCAGTTAATGGATTGTACGGGTTTCATCAAGAATTTAATATGATGTACGAAGCGATAAAACAAACCGCTTGTCTATAGTACGCCCTCACGTTGAGTACGCTTCCTCCTTGTGGGATCCATACCAAACAGAACGCACTCCGAAATTTAAAGGGTTCAACGGAGGGCAGCCCGGGTTTTTTTCTAACGATTATAAGAAAACAAGCAGTTGTTCTTCCATGCTTAAAGAACTTAAACTGGCCATCATTAAAGGTCCGGAGAACAGCGAATCGCTTAACCATCTTTCAGAAGGCAGGGAGGGACTGCTACCACCCCGCCCGGTCGACGACCTCCTTCTGCCGTTCCAGTACGTCCTTCAAGGCACCATCATCCAACTCATATCAACTCATTACTGCCAACCAGGATTTTTACAAACATTCATTTGTCCCGCAAACAATATCGGCGTGGAATAAACTAACCCTACCACATTCACTAGTACCATTAATAAGCCAGATAATCTTCAAGAAGCAAGTTATTAACCACTTAATCAGCAGACTAAATCAGCCATTATTGCGCACACCCACCTGTTCGTTTGGCTTCCACCTGGAGCGTTGACAGTATAGCTACAGATACAGAACATATATTAAAGGTTTACCTTAAAATTTTTTGGGAGGAAAATCATGATGGGTGTGTTGACCGGAAACGAGATACAGTCAATGGAAGACAGTGGGTCTTCTTCGAAATATTCGATAAATCCAGCACCGAAATGCAATTCTAAGCTAACACTCACGTGGTTTACGTAAATCATGTGTAAATTCCGCGTTCAACTTACATACAACAGCATAATGCGACGGTGCCATTTAATAAGTTGTTTTATTATGTTACCCTTCTTTCTTGCCATTAATTTCCCGATCCAACGGTGGTGACCTGAATCCGCTTTTATTGACATTTTCATTTCCGGTCCATACAACCACCAAAGTTTGCCCTTAACATTTAGAATGAACCTGACAAACTCGTAAAGTTCATTAGCACTATTTGGTAGCCATTTTTTGACGTTCCTCAGGTTATCTTAGCCAGCTTCTTTAACTCCGCCATATTAAGGATAATGAAAAATCAATTAAAAACGTTTTTCTTCGACGAACTACTTGATTCTTGGAAACATCATCTGTTTGAAAACCCCACTTTGCAATAATTACGTAATGTTAGTCGGAACTCCTGATACAATGTTAAAATCAATTTGTTGAATATAAATTGCCTTTTCTGCCTGTGCAATACTTGGCCAGTGTGTGTAGATTTAAAGGGGCATTCTAATACTTTTGGGCTTAGGTTTGACTGGTTTCTTTCTTTTCTCTACTTTCAAACTCTTGGGCCGATTGCAGTCAAACCTGATAAAGAAGAACCACTGGCCTAGAGTTCAAGTGTGGTGTAATCCAATTTTGGTGAGAAGTCTCGTGGATCTTTGGAAAATCTATCCTTTGTTTTTCACCAAATTTGCCCATTAATAAGCACAGTCCCAAATCGCAGTATGAGGATGTAACAGATTGAGGTCCAAGGTTATTAAAGGAGCATGCTGTCATTACGGTTACAATTTGGGATTTATCTCCCTGCCCAACATTTGGGCCGAATTGCAAGCCAAACTTGATCGAAAACACTGGCCCAAGGTTCATATGTGGTGTATTGTGAGAGGTCATGTTTTGTTAATCATCATTGTTGTCAAAGGTGCATGTGGGCCAATAACGGGCATTCTTTGATGCAAAATGAGCTAATTTGTTTGACCAACGTGGTAGAATGATGAACTTTGTTGGCTTTTGGTCAACATCTGCTGTCTGTGCTTCTTTTTAAGGTCATTGCAAGGTCATACAGGTTCAAATACAAACATTGGTATGAATGAAACTTGGTTAGTGTGGTCAACATCCAATCTCGAAACTTTTTGCAGGTCATTTCAAGGTCGTAGGGCCATCTAAGGTCCAAAAAATCACTGCACATGGTTGTTTGGTGGTCAATGGAACCTAGTGGGTGTAATCAACATTTTCTAACCAATATTTTTTCAAGTATTCCCAGGTCAATAAAGGTCCAGCCATCACTGAAAATGCTTGGATCTGTGGGTCATTTGGAGCACTTTCTTGTGACCGTGGAAAGCATAGGTCCATTTTTATATCAGGAATTTAGCGGGATGCTCTCCTAAACATTCATAATACATGGGTCAAAATGAAAAATTGCCTGGACGATTAAAAAAAGGTAACGCAAATTGGTTCTTCTTGTACAAGGATTAAAACAAAGGTATAGTTTTGTACTACTTAACAAGGTATCGTTCACAGAGATATAAGACAAAATCGTCAAATGTCAAAGGTCATCCCAAGGTTAAATCTTTATATTGCATTGCCCCGTTTTCTTTGAAAATGGTCCCAAATTGTTATCCTTTCCACAGAGATTGCAACAAAAGTAATTTACACCTCTCTTTGTATTTTTGTTTTATTCGAGCTAAATGACAAACAAGAGCTGTCAACCCCATTTACCTCTATTGATGTCCGAGGTTTTAAAATTATGTTGAGGGTGCAAAATGTTTTTGGTGCAGTCTTGAGGAAAATGAAACACTTTGAGCCCAATTTTTTTTTAAAAACGGAGCAATATTTCAGATTTAGACCTTTCTGATGACTTTTTTGACATTTGACGAATTTTGTCTCAGATCTCCGTAACCATACGTTGTAATTAGTACAACGATAACCTTTTTTTTAATCCTTATGACAAGACAACACTTTGGTTACCTTTTTACAGCAATCCAAGCATTTTTAATTTTTTGACCCCTGTATTATGAATTTTTAACCCCCTCCTGGATTCCGCCCACCTTTCAGGAGGGCCCCCCCGCAAATGTGTTCCTTAACGCTTCATATAAGACAAAATCCACTGAGAAATGATGCTCTGCTCCTCTCCTCCACGGCCACGGAATTGCCCCCACCTGACCCAACAATGTCATGAAACTTCGTAGTGGTGTGGTCAACTTCCAGTGCTGAAATTTTGAATGTCATTTGAAGGTTGTGTGGGGTCATGAAACTTGGTAAGGTGGAGTTTTCCATAACCTACTGATCTGACAC
>JAMKCH010071722.1:0-26391 GCA_023653785.1 Ophioderma brevispina
ACATATTCCACACAGATGTTCTATTGTTTGACAAGGTGTATGCATTGTTTTCCGCCATATTGTATAGGTCAAAAACCAACTTCCTGATGTTTCAATCGGCGACTTTGACCCGCTATCCATATGTAGAGGTCAGTGGTGTGCGGAGGGCATAATATTACGCCCTGAAGACTTTGATGGAATTAAGGCAACCAAATATTAACTGACCCTTGACCCTACCTTTTATTGTTCCCAATATGGTGCTTATGACACTGGGTGTGAGCCTGCCTTAACAGGTCATGACCCTGGAAGTGATCTTTGATCATGTGAACTGGAAGCAGAGCTTAAATACGGTGGCTTCAAAATAGCTTCTGCATGTAGCGTTATGAAAATCGCTAGCCGCGGTCAAGCGGTTAAAGGTGTTTGTTCCGATCGTCTTTGGGACCCCTGATTTACCTGGAAGTAGTATCAATTTTGATATCAGATGAAAGGCCGTATTTTTCTCATTGTCATCCTGAAATTTGAGCCCTTAAATCCATTTCATTCCTAAGATATAAATATAAACAAAAACTGCCGATTTAATGGTTAGCCATCAATATTAGCACAGTATTGAATAGGGTTTTGCAATATGCATTATTGGTTCTACCATAAAAACAGTTTGTTTCCCACGGTACTTGTTGGGGCATATGTGCAAGTGCCAGGCTCTCATATCAAGTAGAAAACACAATAGACATAAATCAGAAAAAGCACCTTTAAGATCTAAGGCAAATACACATTAAAGTGACAGGAGGAGATTTTTTTTAGGATACGAATTTCTCTCAAATTTCACTGGATCGGTAGTAGACCACCTACTGAGAACGTTTCGACAGTTTATTGGACAAACATGTGCAAAAGAAAACCGCAAACCTTGTTTTGAACTTGCCTGCTATCGTAATCGTTCCCCATAGAAAACTATGCTTTGACTTTCTGTCCTGCACGACAGAAACTACTAAATCATCATCTTATTACATAAAGACGGCGTTTTCGGCTTATTCACTTCAGGTGTGATCTAATACATTGGTAAGCATTCCAAATATGTAAAAAACCGGGGTTTGAGAAAAATTGGGGGCGCTTCTTCCTGGAAATCTTCTCATGTCTCTTTAAAGAATCAGCTTAATAAGCTCAATATATCATTAATCTATTATCATTACAAAAAGAAAGTTTTTTATATTCTTTATGTACCATTTGACTGCAGGTGCAAATACTGTGTGTTCCCAGAAATTTACTCTTTCCCAACGGTTCGTGGAGTGAACGGTTACTATGACAACAATGGGGTTTCAGAACCAATTCAGGTGTACAGTGACCGTGATCTGCTGAATAACTTGGGGATCCCTGATATGGCATTACTGGACTTCACACAGGTATTTGTTCATAAGGCATATCGGTATAGCATAGAAATCATTAAGTTTGTAATCACCAAACACATAGAACATTGACCTAATTGGTCATTTTCCGGCAATTTGAGGGGGTGTTTTCTTTAAATCAGACAGAATGCAAGATGGCCGTCCAATGAGTCTTAGCGCAATAACACACATTTTGTAAGAGCGCCACCAATTTTAAAAAATTGAGACTTTGCACAGTTGTTGTTGGTAAGGTCTAGAAAACTATACTTGCGAGTGGTAATGTAAAAAAAATGCATATGTGTCATAAAATTAAAAGAAGAGATTTTAATTAGAATGTGATCCCGGATTGGAAGGATGGTGGAGCTGGAACGCAACATTTATGTCCGTCCATGGTGAATAGTTCCCAAAAATAATGCACCTGTTATTGAATCTCGTCATTGCATCTTTAAGTTATGTTGAGAAATTTGTCATACCATCTTCTGCAAAATGGAGACAGTAATGGTCTTGATCAAAATGTACACTAACAGTATGAATGTTTACACACCAATTATGTGGACAGTACAGAAAATAAAACAAAAGATCAATAACATGTTTAGAACGAAAAAAAGAAAATTTACCTACAAGGGTGTTGCTCTGCTCTAGAGACCATTGGCAGCCATCCAGCACAGTTTCAATCATACTGCCATGCATGGTAGGCGTGGTTGCCAAAAGCGAGGCCCAATGTTGAAACGGTGGTTAGGGGTCAGGCAGGGCATCCCGATCAAGTATTTTTTGCTGCACTAAATCCTCATATGGTGGCAGTTTTGTTGTTAGTGTGAGGTGAATCCGGCTATCCCATTGCAGGGACAAACCAGATTTTTAAAACTTGGCATGTTTGTACTTCCGTACTACTGTTGTTAGAATTAATAATTGTGATATTGCTTATAATAAATTAAATTTCATTGTAAGTCCCCCATTACTGATTTATTTCATTAAAAACTCTGGCCAAGGTTCAGTTTAATATCTTTTGCTGTTCAGCCAAGCCTTTACTCATCATCCCTATCAAGATCTAATCAGTCTATGTTGTTGTGGGAATTACTACGGTGGAGGTCCAGGTCACAGCAAGCACGAACGTTGAACCTATGGGGAGACTGGCTGGTGATGTATCTAGGGGTGTTCTCAATCTTAGACTGGGCCTATTCTGTACGTATATATATTTTGTACATATTAAAGGTGCTTGTTCCGCTTTATGGTATGTGTTCTCTATTTGATATGAGAGACGGGCACTTGCACATACACCCCATCAAGTACCGTGGGAAAACCAAACTTGCGGTTTTGATGAGTAGACAGCAACAATAGTGCATGTTGCAAAGCTCTATTCACTACCGTGTAATATTGATGGTGAACCACTAAACAAGTGTTTTTGTGTCGCTGCCCTAAGGCAGGGAGACACATAGGATCCACTTTGTCCACTTGTAGTAGTTGTCTGTTGTGATGTCTGTTGTTCTGTTGTTTTGATGTCTGTTGTCTGTTGTTGTTGATGTCTGTTGTGAAAACGGGTAATCATTTGCCTGTAATATCCGCATACTTTGATGAATTAAACCAAACTTGGGTCACAGTGCAACATGGCATGCACACTTGTTGATGAGGTCAAGTCCACATGCCAAGGTCAAGAGGTCATGTGAGGTCAAGTTGTAAAATAGCAGAAATGTAAAATTGGATCTCTTTGAAAAGTTGATCATTGGAACCAAACTTGAATCATAGGTGCAACATGGGATTCCTCATTTGTTGATGAGGTTAAAGGTCACATAATGCAAGGTCAAGGGTCATGTTGGCCTATCATTCACTACCGCGACGGCAGGCGACACACGCGGTCCCGAGGACCTATGATTTTTTTGTTATATCTTGGGAATGAAATGGATTTGAGGCTCAAATTCAGGATGACAATGAGAGAAATACGCCTTTCCCCACATATAAAAATCGATACTCTTTCCGGTTAAATCAGTGGGTTCCTAAGACAATCGGAACACGCACCTTTAATGATGAATGACCCTATCAATTTAATTACTTTTATAACAAATTTAATAACAACTTTTTAACTGCATATTAAATCATCTGTGAAAGAAAAGTACAACTGATCTCTTGCAATTTTTGGCCCCACCACCAATTGTGGGGACCTATGTGTTATGCAGAAGGGATGTCTTGATGCCGCCTGCCTGGATGGATAGATGTCACTTTAACATTCATTAATCACTCTACAGACTAAAACCGATTACTCAATGAACGTCAAATTTGGATTGTGATAGACTATGGACATGTTTTGAATACTTAATGACTTCATTTGCATATTTTAAGAAAAATCATTAATCTACAGACTAAACTGAAGTTGAACTTCTTACACAACACGTTGATAGAACATGTGTACTTTTTGGATAGGTTATGAATATTATGAGGCTCCATGTGCATATTGAAGAATTTCAAGAAAATTCTTTAATTCACTCTTCAGACTAAACCGAATAGTCAATGAACTTTTTAAGTGGCACGGTGATAGAACATGGAGTTCATGTGGCTTTATACTTTGAAGAGGGGATGGAGGCTCTAGAAATAAGAGGAGAGGGGTTTTCCCGTTCTTCCTATATGAGCTAATTTGCATATTTACAATAAAATTTGATTAAACAACAGTTGTGGGGGCCATCGTAATTATGCACCACATAATTCTTGTTTTTATTGGACCATTGCTTCCTTCTTTACTCTTTTTTTTGTTCAGGTGTCGTTCTGTATTTTGGACACGTCTGGCAAACCCATGGTGTTTGATGTTGAAAAGACAGATCCCACGTGCAGATTGTGCCAAGAGGAAGTCCATTCCCACTTGGCATTGTAAGTTAGTTTACACCCCCAGGTCTCCTCCATTTTGATGTTGATATCGATAATAGGGTACCAGACCAATAAGCATGATATGGTTTTGGGAACTATATGATCAAGCTTATCCTAACTGAAAATAGACAGCACTGTTTTTAATTTCAACAGATCACCATCTTGGTTATCCGTCTATTCAATTTCATCCATTTTATACATACGAAATGATCCAACTAGTTGCATGTTTGTGTGCTCAAAAAGCCATCAGGCACCCCTACTGCCACATTAAAAATTTCGGTGCGCCCGCGCCTAGTAGCGGTCCCATCCTAGCATCGGTACGCCCACCCCTAATGAAGTCACTGCGACCAGAATCCCTCTCGCTTTTTTGTGTCTCAGTAGGGCGCCATTTTATTTTTTTTACTGGTAGTTAAACACATAATGTTTTCCCCATCATCGCCATTTTATTGGAGACTAAGATCTATATTTCATATCTGATATAAGTCGACGTTATCTACGGCTGATCGAAGTTGGCTGATGTTGTGTTGATGGTGTTTTGAAGCTTTTCAAGATCCAGATCGGAGGATCAGAATTCGCATTTCAGACTTTGAAGCTGTTGACATAAGTATCAGATATATTATTATATGTTTATCCCATTAACATGGTTGCCCCGCGACCTCAGGCCGCTTGTTTTGTGCTGCTCGTACTGCGGTTATTAATTGGGCTTATTCCTTAGGCCGGGTTTAGCTCCCCCCGACGTAAGCACACTTAGACCGCCAGGGCATGATTGGGGATATGTGTTGTCCCTGTGTCTGTCTGCTCCCTTGCATTAGTTTCATTGTTTTTCGCCCTTGTCGATAGCATCGCGGTGCAGCCATGTCTTTGTTCTTCAATGTTCTACTTGCTTATGCCGATGAATCTCCAAATTTTTCTTAAATTTTGGGGGGGGGAGTTGCCCTGTTTCTCTGTCGTCCGTCTTGTCTTCCTGGCCTTTTTCTGTTCCAACCTTTGGATTTCCTGGTTTCTCGGCAGGTTTTAAATCACTTTCGTACCTAACATATGTTACAAGTATGCTTTTTTCTTCTTGATGGTGCAGCATTATGAACCCCCAATCTACACCGGAGGTGATACGAAGATTTCAGCATGCAAGGAGATCCTTCGAAGACAGGACAAAGAATCCGCATGAGCTATGTGTGAAATGTAGAAAGTGTACGAGATATATAACGCTTGTAACATTCACAAAGGTGGTCAGAATTGTAAGGTTGAGTAACTTTGATGAATGGATGAGTATATGGAGAAAGGAAATTAAGAAGACATAAGGCTAGGCTAAGAACTTACCTTCTCCGTATGGGGGGGCATCTCCCTCCGGTCATCCGCCGGTGAAGTCTCTACCCCGACCTCTCAACTAAAGAAGTTCACAGACTACACAAGTTCTACCTTTGAATCTAGTCTCCCGGCATGTTTTCGACTGGTGGCCACGAGGCCCTTGTCAGATATTTTATAGGGCTAACCCGTACAGCCACTCCTGCAGTTACTCAAGATAAAGGGCCAGTTATTGATGTTAACCCCGGTGGATTAGTGATTATTTACGATTGGCTGGTCCCAATCCACCCCTCCTTCACAGTGTATTGGAAGATTTTCAACGGTTGAGTAGTCCGACGGTGCCGCCTTATTATAAGTCTAAAGAAATCCCGCCATGGCTTTTGAGGCTCTATTCATTCAGTGATCCGACGACCTGCAGTCTAATCAACGGGAAGAACTTCTGCCTCAGTTTCAGTGATATTCCAATACCAAACCAATCAGACTGGCACTTATTCCCATGGAGGGAATGTAAACAACTTCATCCACCGGCGCCCGTGGCTTTACAGATGGTGTTATGATTATGAAATGAGGGCGACTTCCTTGTCGGCGGCGAGTGAATCTCAACACCGTTTGTTTTAAACCTATGGATGATAATAGAGTTATTGATAAGGTTACCGGTTGTACTCGGAATCGGTCCCCGATTCCGTAATATATGTTGGTCGGCTACGATGATATAGAAATAGTAAATGAGAAAGATGATTATTCCCGAGTCGGCTCTACTCCTCTGACGGCCGTGCATCTCCTCCCGTGGTGGTGACTCAGTCTATTCCAACTAGGACCGCCGCTGTTACCGATGATGTACCGACAAGTCATGAACATTATGTTAAACGGAACATATACTATTAATTTGATGGAGTGTTTTCTTTCAACGAAGTCAGACCATTCCGCCCGCCTCTAAGAAAGTAAAGTTTGTTGATGAAGAGGTGTACAACGATAAAGGAATAGATTTCTACTCCACTACTTCCAGTCCTCCTGTTGTTTTCCGGTTCTCCGTTCGTTCACTGGACATTCTTCGGCCGTCGCCGTCGTTCCCCGGACAAGAATACTTTCATCCGTTCCTCCGCCTATTCAACCGTCGGTCGCCGTTCTTCAGTTCAGCTGTTAGTTCTCCATCGTCTTACCAATCTACCCAATCAACCAGCCTCGCCATGCTTCCAGAAAGGTTTCTCCTTCTTCGATTCTCTTATCTGGTTCCAGAAAGGATAAGGATCATTCTTCTACTTCCTATATACGTCGCTCTCCTTCCAGAAATCGCAGTCCAATACGCAATCCATCCAGTGATAGTCCACCGTAGACCAGACGTTCATTCTGAGAGAAGTAACGATTTTGACATGGTGTTCTCTTCCACCCCGTAAAAGGGATTCTCTGATGGACCTTACAGCCGTCGCAGCCGTCGTTCTCCAGATAGGATGGCTCTGGTGCTAAGAATATTTCTCCTCTCCGTCTAGAAACTCATTCAAGTAGTAAGAGAAAGCATCATGACTCTTCTATCCATTCTACCGAAGATCTAGAGACTCTCCTTCAGGTACTTCTCCACGTCATCGTTCCAAGTCCCATGACCGAAAGACCTTCAGGTTCAAGACCAGTGATAATCAGCTCATCTGTCCATTAAATCACAGACTGGTTTATCATGAGAAGAAGTCAGTTGGCTTCTCCTCTGCAAACTGATTCTAGACCGACTCGTTCCTCTGTTGAAATTGAAATTGCTGCTTATTATTGGATTTTCCAAGAAAAGATCTAAGTTGATTGATGTCTCTGATAAATCTATATCAAGCCTAATGATAAAGATATTTACTCCAGACTGGAGTTAAGTTTATCTGTTTCTGATATCAAAAGAGTCCGCCGTCGCAGCATGAAGTACGGATACCGAGGTGCTAGATTTTGATACTTGGGATAAGGATTATCCGCTTGTGAATCAACTAATGTTATTCATCACAGAAAATGAGCCTAACCTTGATTCCTGCTCCTACAGTGTTTATCCTCGACGTCAAGCCACCGAAACTACTCAACCATTTCAACGATGCTCTCCATGCGCTTTGCTCATCTAGTCAAGTACTTCAAGTCAAGAGCGCACTGGTGATAATTTGTGTAAATATTCTGATCTGTTTGGGATACGAAAGTTAAGAGAAATTTCCAAATCTTTGGAGGCTTTTCGCTTATCCGAGTTACTCCCTTTATGACGGAAGACTTGAAGACCTACGTTACCTATCTCCAGACGTTGCTGCACCTTTTTTGGCAGCCGTTTTGGTTCATCGTGGGGGGGATTGAAAATGTGAATTCTGCTACTCCTCACGATTCTACAACTCGACCTTGGTTTGTCCGCAAAGCATTATAGGAAACATGTAGGGAAGCCATCATTCCTTTACGACAGACTAAGACAACATTGGATAGGTTCAGAAGTCTATGTGGACTGTTATCAGAGGAGACTCCCTTCTCGATGGATTCCTGAGTCCTTTCCCCTTCAAGTGAGGAAGATAAAGAATTCTTCTCTGTACCTTTTGGTTCCTAGCCCTTGCTGGAATAAATGAAATCTGATGGAAGAAAACCTTATGCAATCCAAGACCATGCCCTCCAGTTGGTGTTGAAGGCGCTTCTTCTAAGAAGCCATAAGGAACCTGTCCATAGAGTTGATTCATGGAATAGGGCAAAGACGCCGATCTCCGACATTTGGAACAGATCGCTCGTGATGGAATGAGAACTTCAAAGTAGCTTTGTTGTCTCTTAGCACCTTATGAACGGGTTAATGGAGCCTAATGTAGAGCTGTCTAATGAAACTAGTGAAAGATGCCTTTTTACTATGAGAGATCTTCAGCACGTTTCTACTGAGCCTTTTACAAACATTGCTTACCTAGTGGCTCTAAAAGAAAGAATTCTGTTGTGGCTTTGAATTTACAGCCAAAGAAGTTCTCCTTAATGGCTGCCAGAAGGAAAGATCTCCTTTGGAGGACAGTGGTCTACTTTAGCTTCTCAGGAAGAATAACGTGTAAAGGCTGCAGATCACGCTGCCAAGAGTCTAATAGTACAAGTCCGAGGCTCCTCCAAATATAGACCTTATAGATACAGACCTTATGATTATGGCTACCGCAGAAGGTCCTCCGCCTCCAGATATGGTCCTGCCAAAGGGAATAGAGGTGCCTTTTCGGAAGTCGGAATATGCCTTTAAAGATAGCAGTCCCAACTATAGAGGCGCTATACAGTTCAAAGCTATTCTTCCTCTCCAAGAACGTAGAGCGCCAGACGTGCGCAGTAGGGGAGGAAGATACAATTGACTCCGACCTACCTTGACCAGTGGGGGGGGCCTCTGAAGTTTTTCCTCCCGGCGTGGCGATCGTTAACCTCGGATCAATGGATTCTACATACTATTTCATAAGGTTGCCATTTGAAGTTTACCGATCTTCCGCCGATGAAATTCAGATCTGCAATTAAGCTAATGCCAAAGAGACTTTAAAGTCTATGATATTAAAAGGAAGTGAAGAATTGCTAGGAAAGACTTCAATTTTCCAATAAGGACACTATGGAAGGCTTCTATTCGATTTTCTTCCGGGCTCCGAAGAAAACAGGAGACCTCAACGCTATCATAAACCTATGCCCTCTGAACAGATTTATTCGACCAAGACTTTTCAGAATGGAAACCCTCGCGTCGATCAAGAGTTGAAGAAGGGCTGGTTCAGCGCGACATTGGATTTAAAAGACACCTACCTCCACGTTCCAGTTTTTCCTCCTCCATCAAAAATGCTTTGGCTTCAATGCGACAACCAGTCGTTTCAATTCCAAGTTCTGCCATTCGGACTTCAACTGCTCCCCTTACCTTTACAGACTAGTAAGACAGTGGGCATAACATCTGAGAAGGAGGGGCATCCAAATTTTCATCTATCTCGACGATTGGTTGATTGTAGCCCCAAGCAATCAAGTCTGTTAAAGCAGTTTACTTTGTTTGGAATACGTACAGCGGCTTTATGATAAACCTAAAGAAATCAAGTTTTATTCCAAGCCAGAAACCGGAGTTCCTAGAGCGATTTTGGACTTGAAAACGCCAAGCTTTTCCAACTAGAGAGAGAATTCAGATTGAGGGATTGTAATCCGCTCATTCTTAAGAGGGAATTTTCTCCGTCTCATCTATGGCTCCGTTGCTTAGGGATGATGGCAATTTTGGTAGACCTTCTACCCTTCTGCAGATTGAGGATTAGACTTCTCCAGCTACACCTCCGGAGTTCTTACAGAGACTACCGTCACGAGCTAATTAGTCAAGTACCGTTTAAGCCAAAGATTGCGAAGCACCTACTGGTTAAGGCAACACGAAGGAAAAAAAAACAAAAAAAAAAAAAACATTAAAAAATCTTATGGTGGGGACGACGTTTCCAAGAGGCTCCTCATCAAGTTTTATGACAACAGATGCTTCGAAGACAGGATGGGGGAGCATACATGAGAATCCCCACAGAATCAAGGGAATATGTTCCAAGATGACATAAGGAAGCTCCATACTCAATGTCCTAGAGTTGCTAGCAGTCTACACGCTCTAACGCGGTTCAAACAAATGATGCTGGGAACGTCAGTGAAATTAGATCAGACAATTCCACTGTTGTTGCCTACATAAATCACCAAGGAGGACAAAGAGTATCCTCATTTGCACTACAACCATCCGCCTCTTCTCTTGGTGCCAGTATCATTTAATTACCCTCAAGGCGGAACATCTCCCAGGAGTCATAACCTGTATCGCAGACAGCCTTTCCCGAGGGAAATCAGCCAAGATATAGCTTACTCGATCAACCCTGGATGGCATCTCAACAGCCGCATAGGCCAGATGATTTTTCAAAACATTTACAGGCCCATGTAGATCTGTTTGCCCAGCACACATCACCACTCCCAACATACTGCACGGGGCTGGCAACGGACGAGAAAGCCTGGGTGAAGGACTGCTTTACAATAAGTTGGGGAAAACCTGATTGCATTCGCCTTTCCCGATAACAATTCTGGCAAAAAGCTACTGACGAAGTTCAGTCAATCAGGTCATGCTAGATGCTGCTTGTAGCCCATTTTGGCCACGTCAGGTCTGGTTTTGAGGCTGGTCAGCATGCGGGAAGACCATCCAAGACTGATCCTAAGGCAAAATCTATTGGTGGACGAAGAAACCAGAAGAAGTGTCGCTCCAAAGAACTAAAGTCTCTACACTTGACTGTGTGGCCTCTCTCAACTCGCCCTTCAACGCAGGCTTTTCAGAAGAAGCTGCCTCCTGGCGGCGGGAGTCCGAATGAAGTCTACCTCCATTATCTACATAAGCCGACTTCGTACGAGTCAATGTCTGGTGCAGAAACATAAGGTTGATCCGCTACTGCCTCGGTAGGAAACGTGGCTAACCTCCTGACTTCGCTTCTTCAAGAAAACTCCAACCTGCGACTATTATGACTACCTGGCTGCCATTTCTACTATCCACGATAGCCCGGACATGATTAGAGAAGTTAAATGTTCTCTTGGATCTCATTAAAGGATGTTAAATAACTTCCAAGATCATGGCACGATTTAGGCCCAAGATTTCGGCGGATTTTTTTCTCGGTCCAAAATTCTCGCCCCAAACGCCCCCTAGCGGGTTTAACTGTACATTCTAATTCTTATTATTTTATTGTTCGGCGAGAAAAAGTGACGAGATTTCTTTTCTCGTTGTGTTTTTTTAATTCTTATGCATTTTTATTGTTTTGGCTAGGAAAATGACGAGATCACTTCTCGTTGGGGATTTTTTTTCTAATTCTTATTATTTTATTGTTTGGCGAGAAAAAGTGACGAGAATTTCTTTTCTCGTTGTGTTTTTTTTTTAAATTCTTATGTATTGTTTGTTTGGCGAGGAAAAGGATGAAATCTACTTTCAACGTTGTGAATTTTTTTTTTTTGAATCTTATTTATTTTATTGTTTGACGAGAAAAAGTGACGAGATTCTTTGGATTTTTTTCTAATTCTTATGTATTTTATTGTTTTAGCGAGAAAAAGTGACAAGATTTTCTTTTCTCGTGTGTTAATTTTTATTGTTTGGTTGTGTTTGTTTTGGAATAGGGTCAATATGTATGTGAGGGGGGAGGTAACTAGGTGAGAAAAGGGGGGTAGAATAGGGGAGAGAAGGAAATTGAAGTGGAGCGGAAAAATAAACAATGGAGGAGTAAGATCAAAGGAATTAGAAAAATCCACAACGAGAAGCAGATCTCGTCCTTTCCTCGCTAAACAATAAATACATAGAATTTTTAAAAAAAACACAACGAGAAGAAGAAATCTCGTGTATTTTATTGTTTTTGGCGAGAAAAGTGACGATAATTTCTTTTCTCGTTGTGTTTTTTTAAAATTCTTAGTATTATATTGTTTGGCGAGAAAAGTGACTAGATCTACATTCTCGTTGTGGAATTTTGGGTTAATATCCAACATCTTTAACTTAAAGATTATCAGTGATTTTGTTAAACCAAAAATCGAAAATAAAATTATCAACATTAGCATTTCTTAACAAGTAGGCTATTCCAATATACCCCTACAAGTGCTAAGACTGAAAGCACCCTAATAAGGACAGAATTCGGATATTTTATGCCATTATCCTTTGCTTTGAACCATTGGAACAATATACCAGTAAAGTATGTTTTCTGTAAGATCAATGGCACTATTTAGGCCACGTTTCTGCGAGATTTTTTCTCTCCAAAATTCTCGCCCCAACGCCCTCTAGCGGGTTTAACTGTACATTCTAATTCTTATGTATTTTTATTGTTCGGCGAGAAAAAGTGATAGAATTTCTTTTTCTCGTGGTGGTTTTTTTTTTAATTCTTATGCATTTTATTGTTCTGCGCGGGAAAGGACGAGATCCTCCTTTCTCGTTGGGATTTTTTTTTCTAATTCTTTATGTATTTTATTGTTTGGCGAGAAAAAGTGTAGAATTTCCTTTCTCGTGTTTTTTTTTAATTCTTAGTATTGTATTGTTTGGCGAGGAAAAGGATGATATCTACTTTCTCGTTGTGATTGTTTTTTTTCAACCATGTATTGTTTATTTTTTGACGAGAAAAAGTGACGAGAATTTCTTTTCTGCTGTGTTTTTTAAATTCTTAATGTTTTTTTGTTTGGCAAGAAAAAGGACGAGATCTACTTTCTCGTTTTTGGATTTTTCGAATTCTTATGTTTTTTTATTGTTTAGCGAGAAAAAGTGACGAAATTCTTTCCCTCGTTGGTTTTTTAAATTCTTATGTATTTTATTGTTGGCAGAAATAAATAAGAATTAGAAAAAAATCCCAACGAGAAAGCAGATCTCGCCCTTTCCTTGCTACCAATAAAATACATAAGAATTTAAAAAAAAACCACAACGGAAAGAAATTCTCGTGTATTTTATTGTTGGCGAGAAAAAGTGGACGAGAATTCCTTTTCTCGTTGTGTTTTTTTTTTTAATTCTTATGTATTATATTGGTTGGCGAGAAAACGTGAACGAGATCTACTTCTCGTTGGGGATATTTTTCTAATCTTATGTATTTTATTGTTTGGCGAGAAAAAGTGACAAATTTCTTTTCTCGTTTGTTTTTTTCTATTATGGGATTTTATTGTGTTGGACGAGAAAAAGTGACGAGAATTCCTTTTCTCGTTGTGTTTTTTTAATTCTTTATTTATTGTATTTTTGACGAGAAAAGTGACATATCTACATTCTTCGTTGTGAATATTTTCTAATTCTTATGTTTTTCTTGTTTTTGGCGAGAAAAAAGTGACGAGAAGTTCTTTTCTCGTTGTGTTTTTTTTGTTAATTCTTTATGTATTTTAATTGTTTGGCGAGAACATACCTAAGAATTAAAAAAAAATCCACACCGAGAAAGCATATTCTCGCCCTTTTCCTCGCCAACAATTAACATACAGTAATAAATTAAACAACAAACACAACGAGAAAAGAAATCTCGTGTAATTTTATGGTTTGGCGAGAAAAAGTGACGAGAATTTCTTTTCTCGTTGTGTTTTTTCTATTCTTAATGTAATTTTATTGTTTGGCGAGAAAGTGACGAGAATTTCTTTTCGTCGTTGTGTTTTTTTCTAATCTTATGTATTTTATTGTTGGCGAGAAAAAGTGACGATAATTTCTTTTCTCGTTGTGGTTTTTTTTTTAAATTCCTTTTTTTTAATTCTTACATAGTTATTGTTTGCGAGAAAACGGCCGATAAATCAGTTTTCTCGTTGTGGATTTTTCTAATTCCTATATACTTTTTGTTTGGCGAGAGAATCGTGTTCCTCATTGTGGCATTTATACGACGAGAAAAAAAATTTTTCCTAAAAAGTGGTCCCAAAAAACCGTCCTAATCGTGCTATCTAACTTCCAACTATTCGGAAACTCCCTCCTTCTTGGGATCTTCCATTATCCCCATACGTAGCTGTCGAGCCGTTTGAACCTTTGGGACAAAGCCCCTCCCTTGACTGACAAGAAAGACACATTCCCTCCTTATGCCGCTTTTACCAGAAGGTGTTCCGAAATTCATGCGTTATCTACCGACAAATAGTATATGAGATTCTCGGACTCTCACAATGTTACTCTTCCTCGTGCTGGTTTCATGGCTACAACTCAGACACTCTTATGCACCTCAAACAATAGTACTTCCAGAACTACCAGTGTTACCGGTGATCCTGAGGATAAACCTTGTGTCCAGTCAGAGCTCTCCGACATTATTACCCCCGCACTGCCTTTTTGAGTAAATCTATGGATTCTTCAATTTCTGACCACCTCTTATAACTACATAAAACCTTACAAACCGCAAACAAAACAAACATTATCACGCTGGGTCCACTTCTCCTCATCTCTGGATGCTTTAAAGTGAAAGTCTCGTCACTGGACAGTAACATCGACCTTAACCCTCATGCTCATGAGAGAAGAAGTCAGGCACATCTTGGGCTTTTTCACTTAGTAGTGAACCATTTTTGATATTATGGAAGCAGCAGGATGGAGACGCCTCCTACATTTCAAAATATTTATATGAAGGAGGTCCTTACTAGTAACCAAACGTGGCCAAAACCATCCTGACAGCAAAGCAGTCAGAGTAAGCGGAGGAATGCCATGCATCATTATATACTCATAAGGAGGATTGCCGTAATTAATTATTTGTACCTTGATATTGATGTGTTTTTTATATATACTATCCTGTCTTTATGTATATGGCTATACTTGGGGCAAAATTATTTAAGCTTCCATAAAAGAACCATGGCGGAGAAACCCCGCTACTACTGAGACTACCGCTCCACTTCTTCCCTAGTGACCAGTGTGGGCAGTCTGCACTAGTTGGATCATTTCGTACTGTATAAAATGGATGAAAAAAGAATCTACTCCACCAAAAAGTGAAGTTATTCATATTTTAGAACCTGTATACTTACGAATGATCCCACTAGTAACCCTCATCCAGCCCTTCCCCGCAAGTGGAGCCTTGGGGAAGGTACAAAAAAGCAAAGGATCTGGCGCCAGTGACGTCAAGGTTTTGGGCCGTACCGATGCTAGCTGGTGACCGCTACTAGGCGTGGGCGCACCGAATTTTTAATGTGGCATAGGGGGTGTCTGATGGCTTTTTTTGGGCACAAAAATGCACTAGTTAGTTGGATCATTCGTAAGTATACCTTCTAAAATATAAATAACTTCACATTTTTGTGAGTATGTCCCTTTTTTGATGAAGAAGCTTATGATTTTTTTAAAATACATTTAACTTAATTATTATAGTTTTTGATCAATGTTCGATATGCCTCTTGTTCTTTTGAAATTATTCTAAGATCAGTGTTACCTAGCAAACAACGTCCATACTATTACCATAAGCAACCACAATTGGTGCCAAATGCATTGTAAGACCACAATAAGGAAGAATCTGGTGTGTACCATAAAATTGGAGGGGTGCCTTAGATGGTGTGTGTGATTTGTATTTTCAAATGCTGTTAAATTGATTGTGTTCTTTTATATTCAATACAGAGACGGATCATTGCTATTCCGATTGACCAGTCGGCTCAGAGGATCTTTATAATACAGTTGAATGTGTTCGACTGCATAAGGATAGTCAAGTAGAGAAGTACTTCAAAGGTGTTCCTCAGGGGGGGGGGGGGGTCTCGTCTCATTCCTAGGTCCATCCCGTTTCTATTTTGAAATGTGTATGGATAGTATTTGTGGGTGTTATTTTCGGATTAGGCAATTCCCATGGTTAGGCAATAATTCAGTAAGGCAAGAAAAAAAAATTTGTTGCTTGCCTTTCCCGATCGATCGCAAAAAATCGAAAAATCCGGGCGCGTTTTTTTTTTTTTAATGTTAATGTTCATTTTGAGAAGTTTTATCAGGGGCGATCCAGGATTTGAAAAACGTGCAAAATTCAGGGGGGGGGGGCTGAAAAGGTGTAATGATCCAAAATAGCTCAAAGTGAGCTGCTTTTTTTTGCAAGATTTGCAGAATTACCAGGAGGGACGCGCGCACCCTCGCCCCCCCCTGGATCCGCGCCAGTTATGGACATAAATCACTTACTTTTTATAAATGCGATGTGTTAAATTGATGAAAACCTTATTATAACCCATCGGACATGTCATAGTATTGCCCATCTGCAGCCGAATCTAGAGGTTTGGGTTGGGCGGAATGCTAACAGTCCAGTCGGGTTAAAAGCACTCAATCGAGTGATTTTCAGATAAATTCAGTGAGACCACATCAAAGGCAAATGATTGTCACAAAAAGTTATTTTGCAGATTTACATTAAAATCTCAGGGCAGGTAAAAAAAATCTATCGGGGAACTCTTTTGTTATACTGATCAGTTTAAAAGTTGGGATTTTTTTAGAAAAGAAGAACACACTTTGAGATACACAATATCGCCAGAAAATCATCCATCGCTTCACGGAAATTCCCCATTTGCCATCTTGATGATATTCCAGAAATGAGTATTGGAGTAGATTTACATACAATGGTGTCCCATTATGCTATCTTTAGGGATAATAGGTTAAAAAACAGTAATTTTCCATAAAACTGACCAGAAGGATTGACATCGCAGTGTGAATATAATCCGAAATGTGAAGTGTGGCTTTTGCACAATGCGCAGAAAGGCCGAAATTGGCCGTGCGCAAGTGCAGTAACAGAAAATACTGGCGAGGCACCTCAAAATAGTATTGGAAAGTAAGCCAGCAGCTTACTGAGTATCAATTTATAGCACTTTAAAATTGGATTTTAAAAACATCATTACTGACGGAATAACAAGGTGAGATAATATTGTACTATATCTGAAGTTTTAACCAAATTGCGGTTTGATTTTATGAGGAATATTTGCCGAAAATCGTCGTAGTCATCATGGTTCAATGGATGGCTTGGCACATATTCAGGAAAAAACCAACCAGGTAAAATATGACAAAATATAATATACATGGACTCGAAATTAGTGGTTAAAATCAAATTTGAGTTACCAAAAAATAATAAATAGAATCTTGTTTATGTTACAATAGAGAATCTGGACAAAAGGTTTGGTTATATTTTGGAGTTTACTCATTTCGCTGAAACTACATCGTGTTGAACGGTCAGTAGAGTTTCAAACACAAAATATGGCGGTGTGTACGCGGTTTCGTACATTGCTGGTCAAGGGATCTTATATTCTATGACATTTCGCAGACATTTAAGGGTCTGTGTTTTTTGATTCTGCAGTGTCCAATCTGCATAGGCCCATGGCACAAGGTGGCTAGAGAATTTGTGCCATTCACGATTAAGCTACAGTAGGCTACAAAACATAGGTATACATGTACAATAACCAGGCTTTGCATATTAGAATATTCTTGTTTCTTTAAAAAAAAAACGGACCTACCGACCCATTTTTTTGGAGTGAAGGGCAATCAAACAATGTATTTTTCTTGGCCTAATGACAATGATTCGTTCCATCTCTCTTGCCAAATGGGTAGCAGTCCCAAATTAGGTGGCAGTTATTGCAAAAGTAGGCAAAAAAGTGTGATTATACTGGTCTTAAGAAGAAACTTGACACGATTCTTCAGTGTTATTAAAGAGATATCTGTTCTGGTAAAGAGAGCAAAAATGGTATTTCAAGGAGTTGTTTAAGAGCCAATATGCGGTAACAAGCAAAGACAGTGGCGGCAAACTTGAAAAAATGGATTTTTTATTTACTTTGCATATGGAAAGGTCTTCCACCAAAACGTCAATAATATAGCATAATTTTCACCTCCAGCCTTTGGTTGCCATTGGCAACCAGAACAAAATAGGTTTTATCAGCCATTTTAACAGTTTTTTGGTTCTGTTTTAATGTAAAAAGCTGATATTGCCAGCTTGCTACACTAAAAGAGCATGGGGATACCTGTGATTGAAAACCTAGTAAACATGCATATTATTATGATGAGGAGAAACTTCACCATAAATCTAGGTTATTGTGTATGGAAGGTTACATTATTCAAAATAGGGGTGTTTTGAGTAAATTTCTAATTCTGAAAAAGTGTTATATCGAAAAAACGTAACTAAACCCTGAAAGTACACACTTTGAGGAAGTGCCCATTTCAGGATTTAAAAATAATATGTTGCCCTACACTAATAATCAAAAAAAAGGTTTGGTATTTTTAGTACTGGACAACAGTGATGGGAGAAACTTTATAGTTTTGCGGATTTTTTCCACAATTGCACTGTGGAAAATGACGAGGATGTGGAGGCTGGGTTCGGAGTCCATATCTTAACAAGCATTTTTCACACATTATCCATAACTTAAACAAAATGTTGGTGTTATCATATGGTAGCTGTGATGTAAATTATTTAAATCAATTACATTATTTGGTTTTGGTTGCCATGGTAACCGTTGAAGGCTTTGCAGTGGTAACACAGGAATGAATGAAGTAGCTCACAAAAAGGTTCATAGTTTCGGAGGGGGAGATGAGGATAATTCTGCAATATCTGGAGTTGATTTTCTCTGGTTGCCATGGCAACCAGTTACCAGACAATCGGGTAATTTGCTTTATATTACAATTGCAGAACTTTTTTTTTTTCTAGGAGACTCCTTTCTTCATTCAAGTCTAGATGTTTTAAATAAAAATAATCCTGATTTTAAACACATGAGCAACGTTGTATATTTAGCATCTGTTACCCCGTCTGTGATCAACTTTGTCACAGAGAGACTAAATGAGCGACCATAACCTCTTGATGACAGTCTTATACCTTTCTGAAGCAATTTCTTAATATATGGGCGTTTGCGTCCCTTTGTTTGAAAATCAGAGTTTTTCAATGTCAGGAAGCACAGAAGTCTTCAGTTGCAAAAGTGTCAGTTTGTTCAGGGCTACTGTGTTTAAAGTTACACAAATATTGAGAGTTCAAACACCAATGGGATGTTGAATATCAACGGCTTGATGAATGATGGCTTGCAAATGTCCAAGAAAAGAAAGACTCCTCCTCTGCTGCAGGAAGGCGGGACTGCCATATCGTCCGATTCCAGATTTGCTTCTCTTTCTTCCCTGTGAAGATCTCTGAGAAGAAAATTTGAAATTTGCCTGTTCCGTCAACTACTCGTTGGCTGAATAATTTAGCCCATTGCGTCCTTGGTTCTTCGCATATCCAACATGACATCACATGCCTCAAGCTTCCTGCCTGATTCTTCACCTATATCAAACTTCCTCATTAGGTATTCTTTCTGCTCTTTACTAAATCACCTGCATGACGGCTTGATTGATGTCTTAATGCCCAGCCAAGTTGAGAGCTGGTTTGGATTATCATGACTTGAACCTCAACAGAAAGCAGTGGAACTGTATTTATGCCACTTTCCAGTCTCTCTGCATAACCTTATTTAGCTTTAATCAAGCCAAAGCAGTTGTTTTCCACCATCACATGCTTTCACTAGGGTAGATGTTGTTCCAGAGCAGGAAAATCTCTGAAATGATGTGTGATGCATCTTTGGGCAGAAGAACAGTTGTGTTTCAATACCTTGGTGTTTCACCCCTCTCCTGCTCTTCTCTCATGTATGATGCACCCATGCTGCTTTGGATTTGTCACCTCTACTATCACGAAGTGTAGGAACCATGGTTTTAAACCCTTTTCCGATTTTACTTATTGGCTTCATTGATGCATCCTATTTCTCTGGCTTTTGGTAGCTTTCCAAACTGCTCCCGGGATGTGAACCGCCTGGGCCTGTGTGATAAAGCACGCCAAACTTGTATTACAGACTCTGTTGACTGGAAATTATTCAACGGGCTTATACCTTCCTCATTTCACCTCAGCTTTAGTAGGTCTTCACCTCCAGACACAAGATACATTTCCATTGGTTGGTGTGTGATCAGATTCTAGAGAATACTTCAACTGTTGGCATCTTCTAATCGTGTCTTCAACAATAAATGCCCAACTTGTCTTTTTAAGATGCCGCTTCCGTCGCAGGATCCATTCCACCTGTGGATCGGAGTATCAATTGCCTGCAATTCCCACCTCAGTTGTTGGACCATGTCTTTCACAGCCAAGAGGGTGTTCCGCAATGTGGTAGAAACCGGCATTTATCTTGCCTCTGAAGGACACTTGCTTAGCTTGGGATACTCGTGTTTTAATCTTGTAATTAATCCTGCATAATGGAAATGACTGCATTACTATCTTGTGCTACTGACTGAAACAAATGGACGTATGTCAGGGTCTGCAGATCATCTAACACCTACGAAGTACAACAGAATATGCCAGGTTAACACTTGTCGCCGACGCAGACCTATTGCCCGTTGTAGCACCCAGCCGGTGGCGCGGAGGTGAAGTGGCCGGTGGGCCGCGGAGGAATTGTCCCGCGAGTACGACGAATCGGCATGTGAGCAAAAATTTCAGGCGGCCATATTGTTGATCAAATACAGGTTTTCCTAATTCAGAATAAGTTGTCAACTATTTCGCTCTGTCTTTCGTCTTGATTTATGCATCGTAACTGATGTTGCCTTCCATAGTAGAATTTTATCCACAATTTGCACTGTGGAAAATTAAGAGGATGTGAGGCTGGGTTCGGAGTCCATATCTTAACAAGCATTTTTCACACATTTACCATAACTTAAATACAAAATGTTGTGTATCATATGGTAGCCTGTGATGTAAATATTTAAAATCAATACATTATTTGGTTTTGGTTGCCATGGTAACCGTGAAGGGCTTTGCAGTGGTTAAACACAGGAATGAATGTACCTCACAAAAAAAGGTTCATAGTTTAGGAGGTGGTAGATGAGGATATTCTGCAATATTGATGGAGTTGGATTTTTATCTGGTTGCCATGGCAACCAGTTACCAGACAATCGGGTAATTTTGCTTTATATTACAATTGCAGAACTTTTTTTTTTCTAGGAGGACTCCATTCATTCATCAGTCTAGATGTTTAAATAAAATAATCCTGATTTTAAACACATAGAGCAACGTTTTTATATTTACATCTGTTACCCCGTCTGTGATCAACTTTGTCACAGAGAGACTAAATGAGCTGACCATAACCTCTTGATGACAGTCTTATACCTTTCTATAACAAGAACAATCCTCAACAAACTGAGCAATTTTCTTAATATATGGGCGTTTGCGTCCCTTTGTTTGAAAATCAGAGTTTTCAATGTCAAGGAAAGCACAGATGTCTTTCAGTTTCAAAATTGTCAGTTTGTTCAGGCTCTGTGTTTTAACAAGTTCACAAATATTGAGAGTGTCAAACACAATTGGATGTTGAATATCAACGGCTTGATGAATGATGGCTTGCAAATTGTCCAAGAAAGACTCCTCCTCTGCTGCAGGAAGGCTGCCATCGTCCGATTCCAGATTTGCTCTCTTTCTTCTCCTTGAAGCTTCTCTTGAGAAGAAACTTGAAATTTGCTGTTCCGTCAAATACTCGCTTGGCTTGAATAATTTTCGCCCATTGTCGTCCTTGGTTCTTCGCATATCCAACATGACATCACATGCCTCAAGCTTCCTGCCTGATTCTTCACCTATATCAAACTTCCTCATTAGGTATTCTTTCTGCTCTTTACTAAATCGTGCATGACGGCTTGATTTCTTTAATGCCCAGCCAGTTGAGAGCTGCTTTGGATTATCATTGCTTTGAACCTCAACAGAAAGCAGTGGAACTGTATTTATGCCACTTTCCAGTCTCTCTGCATAACCTTATTTAGCTTTATCAGCCAAAGTCAGTTGTTTTCCACCATACACATGTTTCCCTAGTGTTATATGTTGTTCCAGAGCAGAAAATCTCTGAAATGACTTTTGACATGCATCTTCTGGGCAGAAGAAAAGTTGTTTTTCAATACTTGGTGTTTCACCCATCTCCTGCTCTTCTCTCATGTATGATGCACCCATGCTCTCTTTGGATTTCTCACCTCTACTATCACGAAGTGTAGGAACCATGGTTTTAAACCCTTTTCCGATTTTACCTATTGGTTCATTGATGCATCCTATTTCTCTGGCTTTTGGTAGCTTTCCAAACTGCTCCCAGGGAATGAACCGCCCTGGGCCTGTGTTATAAGCACGCCAAACTTGTATTCCAGCCTCTGTGAACTGGAAATTATTCAAAAGGCTTATACCTTCCCATTTCACTTCAGCTTTAGTAGGTCTCACCTCAGACAAAACTACATTTACATTGGTTGGTGTGTGATCAGATTCTAGAGAATACTTCAACTGCTTGGCATCTTCTACATCGTGTCCTTCATTACAATAAATGCCAACTTGTCTTTTTAAGGATGCCGCTTTCCTGTCGCAGGATCCCTTTCCACCTTGTGGATCGGAGAAATCAATTGCTGCAATTTCCACCTCAGTTTGTTGGACCATGTCTTTCACAGCCAAGAGGGTGTTGGCACTGTGGTAGCAACCGGCATTATCTTGCCTGAAGAACACTTTGCTTAGCTCTGGGATTTCTTGTTTTAATCTTGTAATTACATCCTGCATAATGGAAATGACTGCATTACTATCTTGTGCTACTGACTGAAACAAATGGACGTATGTCAGGGTCTGCAGATCATCTTCACACCTCCGAAGTACAACAGAAATATGCCATGAAATTCCCCTCTTGCCGTACCAGTCTGCTTGGGATTCTCGAAACTTCCTTGGCAAAAATTTCATGGCCCAATCTTGTGTGATCAATACAGTGTTTTCATCCTTCAGATAAGTGTCCACTATTTCGCTCTGTCTTTCGTCTTGATTTATGCATCGTAACTGATGTGCCTTCCATAGTAGAATTTTATCATAAGCTGTGTTAATGAAATATTGTAGCTCATCTTTATCCTCATCTGATATTTCACATTCTGAATGCAATTTAGACTGCAGCTCTTCTATAACATTTTCTAGCAGGTCACATGATGCACATCTATCATTGTGGTGATGGTCACATGGCTCAAGAAATGCCTCGTCCGACGAATCACTAAGTGCCATTTTTCGACAGTGATCAGGAATAGTGGAAGATTCAGATACATGAGCCTGTACAAAATGAAACACAAATGAAGTGATACTTTAAATCAATATAGGAGAGCGCAATATTTGTGAAACGGTGAATAATCTATGTTAAAGATAAGTTCAAATTATAATTTAGGAAAAGGGTTTTGCTGACCTTATATTCTCCTTTCATGTGGCGCTTTGAAGACCGTAACTTCTCTTTTTGTAATCTTCCCCAATTGTTGGTCATCCCTTGTTCGACCATTCTATCAATTGTATCCTCCAGATCTTCGTAGGCCTTCCCACCTTGACAAGGAAACAAAAATTAATTTAGCTTCATTCAGTGTTATCAAATATTCATAACAACCTAAAAATGCACATTTACCATAAGTGACTACAAGGATGTTTAACTCTATATTAAATGTACCTTCGGCTGTGAAATTGTCCAGTCCTTGCATAGGCTTTCTGGTTGATGCCAGGCAAACATCAAGAATTCGTTTCAGCGTTGATTCATGTAGCGGTGCGAAGGAAGACTCTTCGCAGAAAGCAAAATACTGCATAATAATGCGCTTTGGAATCATGTTCCTGATGACATTGGGTACAGATAGAATCTCGCCTGTTGAGAGCTTCAGAACCTTTTCACCAAATGGCAAATCTTGAATAAGATGTGAACTGGTAATGAAGTTCAGAAAATGATCAAGTTGAGATTGATCCACCTTCATTCTGGAATATGAGATCTTTGGAACTGCTACACCTCTTCCATGAAGAAGTGTGTGATGGCGAGCAATGTTGAACCTGTATGTTGTCAAACCAGGAATGAATTGGACTAATTCTTTGTACGACGCCTTATCCGCCATAATGGAAAGAATTTGCCTTCTTGTAGCCCAATGCGTGGCATTCATGTAACATTCTGAAAATGCTTCCAGAAGTTCTCTGTCTTTCATTGAGAGAGTGTCGTGATGGTCTAAACTACTTTTACATACAGCCTTCCAGAGGCTATCCACATCATCAGGGGTCTTTGCCATGACTTCTAGAACACAACTTATGGCAGACTTGGCTTTCCTAACATGATCTCGTCGAGCTCGTTCTTTTAGTGAGTCCCAACTTCTGTGCATAGTGCGTACCTGTTCTTTTCCAGACATTAGAAGGAAGTTATTTAGAAGTGTCTTCATAGATTGCTGGTTATTAGATTCATCTTCAGAGATTTCACTTCCGGTAGCTGTCAGTGAATTCCCATTTGTGCTTTGTGAAGTAAGGGATCCAGCTAAACTTTGGGCCGCGAACTGCTGGCTAGTTCTATTGCCAGGTACAGGTAGTCTGCTTTCTTGAGTAGACTCTTCATGTTCTTCAGAATCATCCTATATAAGATAAATATTGCAGTATAATTAATATATAGGTCTCTAGGTTAATCAAAGATGCTTTCTGCCATACAATATTGAACACAAAAATACTGATGATTAATGATTAAACATATTATAACAAAGTTTATACTTCAATCATTTCATCATATATGTTTGCATTTTTAGCAATATCCTTTTAAATTTTAATCACATGCGTTCTTTCACTGATAAAACACTCACTTGATAAGTTATTACAATACATACCAAAGCTATTCTACTAAAACTTTTTGAGAGTATGTCAATTGGTTCTTCAGCGATTCTCTCCTTGCTTTCTTTGGTAAGCTTCTTTCTACAGATGGGAAACATCATACCTTTTAAAAGGAAAAAACAAGAAAAACAAGTAAAGAGCGGGTTGTATGCTTGCTTGAAACAATCTCCATATTTTGAGATATCAAGTATCACAAAATCAATTCATTTTGAATCAACTGGCAGTTCTAAATCTTAACAAGAAATGAAAAATATGAAACAAAAATGAAAACTTTTATCCCTTTGGAAATTGGATGAAACCGTCTAGCTTAGTAGCTTACTGATCCGACAGGACAACGAATTCTTGGTAAAACAAGTCCAGATGTGATGTGAAAGTGATTTACCTATACCTACTTCTATCTCGGGTGGTTTTTATGACCTGACGTGGTATGGTGGAACAGAACAGGTTGCTGTTGTTCCTTATCCAAACCTATTCCAAAAACTGATGGCGATGAAATGGACAGACTGTTAGGTTGTTGGCATAACGTCTGCCAAATAGCCAGCACGTAACAAAATGAGGTCCACCGCATTTCAATCCCACTTATTTTTAATGTCCTACAATGTACTGCGATGTCTTGTTGCAGGAAGCTAAGTTGACTACTGTGGAACCCTCACTGTTATGCCTAGGATTAGGTCCACATAGCGTATGCAGAATATTCCATCAGTATGCAAGACATTTGGAATTCTGAAAATCAAATGATATAAACGTTACCAAAGGAAGTATGCAAGACACAATGTCCTTGATGCAAAAGGGCCTATGATAATTTTTAACGTCCTATGACCTTAATTTCTCAATGTACTCATAGTGTTTATCCCATTTTTCTGCGTAGATTCGAGGAATGTCAATTTTGTGACAAATTGTTAAATTTCAGTCAGGCCACTAACTCCATATTCAATATACATTCACTGTCTCCATATGTACCTCTAATTATCGAGTTCCCTAGTCCCACACAGTGGTACAATTGGTAATTGAAGTGCCTTACTCTGGCTTCATTCCTTAAGAAGCATGCGAATTGGCTACAAAATGTTCTCCCTATGAGATGATAGAGGTGTAGATCGACACTTTTATCTAAGGTTAAAGAGACATGGGAGATTTCCAGAATGAAGCGCCCATTTTTTTCGAAACCCGGGTTTTTTGCATACTGTGAATGCTTTCCAAGGTATTAGACCACAATCTGCAAGGAATAAGCAATACGCCGTCTGTATGTGATAAGATGATGATTAGTACTTTCTGTAGTGCACGGACAGAAACTCAAAGCACGGGTTCTATGGGACAATTACGATAATCAGGCAAGTTATCAAAACAAGGTTGCGGTTTTCTTTCTTGCTTGTTGTCCAATAAAACCTTCGAAACGTTCTCGGTAGGTGGTCTACGTCCGATCAAGTGCAATTTTGAGAGAATTTGTACCTCAAGAATCTCCTCTGTCACTTTTAAAGAGAATAAGTTGCTATGTTGTATTTTGACACAGTTCATAAAATAACAGAAAGTAACATTAAAAGCTCATACCTCTCGAGGAAGAACCCCAGTCGTTATACGTGGGTTGTTGGTGACCTCCAAGAAGAAAGCCCCCAGTGCTATGGACCAGGATCAATATAACTGGAGCTGGTCTGCATGTGAGTTAATTACAATACACATTGTCCAATTAAGCTTAAACGTATTAGACGATGGCAAAGTAAAATTGCCGTCTCGTTGTTGAAAGCGAAAATCTGCTGTTATGCTGTACTAACTATCAGCAGCCTACAACTACTTCAGTGCAGGCTCTAAACCCCAATGCCCCTCTAAGCCAGCAGTCCTGACAAATTGTTACATTATGGACCCAAAATTGTTCATGGTCATGGTTATGTTGCCGAATGAGTATATAGTTA
>JAMKCH010071724.1:0-18998 GCA_023653785.1 Ophioderma brevispina
CACACTGGAAAGAGGTGCACAGAAAAGCATCATCAAATTCCGTCCCGTCGCATAGTATTTTTGGACTTGGGCCCGCCGACACACTCACCCAATAGAACTGTTTTATTGAAAGTAGGACAATACAAAAAAACAGAAAACAGGCTCACAAGAAGTAATGTAAGGCATCCAAAGCACGCAACACGTGCGGCAATGGCTGCCTTTTGTTTACCTTTTTTTTCCGCTACACAGATCACCTGACCGCATCGGCGGCAAATAAAAAAAGGATACACAATAAAAGCTCTCCGACGGGCGTTAAAAGTCGGCCGTTTATTCCGTCCAAATAGAGCGTTATAAATCCAGTATAGAATCCAGTAATATATCCAGAGAGAATTGGTATAGTAGGAGTATCGTTTGAGACGACAACCAGTCCAGTATCAAAAAAATATAGTACAATTTGGCTGCCTCAATAACAGAGCGCGATGTACAAGCGTCCGTTTGTTGGGGTATGGCGGCCAAACGGATTGAGGAAGGTCATGGTCGACAGGGTTGTGAATGGGGTCACTGGGCGAGTCCATTTCTAGTTTAGGGGTGCTCTAAACTGGTTTTATTTCGGGGGTATTTTCACTGCTAAGAAGGGATAAATGCATATGTTTTCAGTCAACATGGTGTAAAGGACATCAGTCAGTGTAATGATTATCATTTTGTCCCATTTCTTTCGTTTTTTTTAAAATTAGTTTGCATGTTGAAAAATGGCATAAACTTCTGGAAACCATATGTCCTTCAAGAGTTATTGATTTTAGGGCGCGTGTTATTGGGTTGGCGAAGGAGGTCAGGATCAGAAACGAATCCACCTCCACCTTCCCCCAACCCCCCCCCCCCCCCCCTTAAAAAAATTAACCCCCCCCCACCCCCCCCCCCCCTTTCCCCTGATAGGCGAAGTTCATTATTTACACCATAATCACGGTCTATTGCCGGTTGCAATGCGAATACAAACACGTCACTGAACTCACATGTAATGAACACGGCTGTTAGTCGTGACGTAAGACCACCTGGTTGGCCGCCATTTTTTGTTTTTTTACCATGGAGAAAATGACAAGGTGAATTAAAAATTCGCCGATTCTTCTTGGCATTAAGGGATGATTCATAAAGGAGGTGCCACTGCGGGTATGGAGCTGTAATCAACTTTAACGAAGGTGATAGTTAGGAATAATATGGTATGTCTTGTAGCGTGTTGTCCCCAAGTCAAATCAGGCCCACTGGGCCTTGTTCCAAATGTTTTTCAGTAGTGCCGCCGCAAGCTGGCAACAATCCCATGGGCCACCCAGGGTATGCGGTAACGATTCCGAATGTAGGTTATGGGACTCGAGATTGGGGATTAGTGGGCCATTGTCACATGCCAATATAATACGCATTTCAAAGTAATTCCATAACAAGGTCTACCATGACCACTCATAACCCAAATAATTAGGGAAACTATGAGTACATTTTATTTCTTTGTTAAAACCAATATATGGAAAATATTCTAATTATTTCAAACAGTATTTTATACATCATTCAAACATGCGGATCCGCGGCAATGATGGTCACGTGGGCAGTTACGGCGGGGAAAATACAATTCTGAAATTTTCCCGGAAAACACAGGTGAATTTTGCATCCGACCTCTAAACAAAAACCCGACCTAAAGCATGACTGCTATTCCGTATACATTGTGCTGAGTTTACCGATCTAATAGTGTTCATTTCGTACCGAAGTTCGAAAATATAATACCCAGCGATCCCCGATCAGGTTTTAAGTGCAAAATTCATAAAAATTATATGGGGAAAGGCATAGATTTTTCACCAAAAAAATGACAACGGAGTGGCCGTTTTAGTTTGTTTTTGCGAGGTCAGTAAGTATCATGATGGGAAAATTTTATTCATAGAAGGCGCATGGGTACAACATGACCTGTGGATTCCATTAATAAAAAAACTTCTCTGAGCATGATGCTCATCAAGCAAACTTCTGTTTCACCGAACGGTCACCGGTGGTCAGTGACGGCATTTAATTAGTGGCGCACTTCATTAATAGCTAATCCAAATTTCTAAGCACAAGGGTTTGTGCAGAGGGAGGGTTGAGAAATAGAATAGCCTATTATGACACGGGGGGGATGCGACAGGGTTTACCATGTAAAGCTTGGTTCGAAACATAATTATGTGTTTTTTAAATAGTTCTGGCAGCATTTCGCTGGGTCAAAAACTAAGATGTCATCAAACAGGTCTTTACTTGGTTGACTGGTAGTTGCTGTACAGAAGTTCAACTCGACCACGATTTGACCATTTTGGTTGAAAACAACGTGGATACGAGCTGTTAGTAGTAGCTTTTGAGCTGAAGGAAAGGAATACGGAGGAGGCTCTAAACTTTTGAAGTTATCAAGAAAAAGCCCACGTTCTGTTCGTTTTGGGCTTTCTAATGTAAAAAACTTAGTTTCAAGTCACAATAAATTGACCTTAGTAGTAAAAATCAATCATGATTTGTTTTTATGAACAAAGTAAACGAACGCCGAAAAATAATTAGAAACACTTAAAACTAGTACCGGCACACTGGCTGTTACATAGAAAAAATTAGGGCGATGCAAAAAAAAACAAAAAAAAAGCAAAAAAGAAAGAGGAGGAAATCTGATGTTTGTATTTTTTTATTTCCCCTCGAAGATTCGTTTCTGTCTATTGGCAGCTTACGCGTTTTTCAGACTACAGTTACCATGTAAGTTTGTAGTAAATCAAGCAACCGTGGATATCTTCCCTCCCCCCCCCCCCCCCCCCCCCCCCCCCCCTTCTAGAGCGGTACCGAAACAGAAGGTGAGGATGAATGAATTACAATATTTAGCCCACTTTAAAAAAATCCTCAAGCTTGATATTATGACACAAGCAGACAAGGTCATCATTATAAAGAAAATCATGACCAAATGGTTCAGAATGTTCTTGAATGCAAGTCAAAAGTATTAAGCATTCCCGAAAAACATGTCATTTTAATGATCAAGAAAATTCACAATGATCACAACATACCTTCCATGTTAAATCGTGTGCGTAAAAGCAAGGGGGGATTGTTGGGATCAGTGTGTATGAATTTTTGTGGACGTGGCATAATTTTCTGCCCACGTCGGGCACGCTCCAAGTCCAGCATATAAACGTACATAAACGCAAGAAGTAAATCCGCTCATTTTTCACCTCATTAAGTCAGTATATGTACTTTAATGATTGAAAATATTGAAAAACTCCATAATTAATTTATTCAAAAAACAATATAATATCTTTTTACCTAATATATGTCTGTTTTCAACTTAACGAATGTGAAAGTCTTTCCAATAACCATGCAGCACCATCGTCGCGTCGCATGTCAGTTGCGCTAAATGGTGCGTCCATTTACGGTCCCTTGTTACCGCGATAATTATTGCCTGCTGAGAAATATCTCACGCGCCTGACCACGACCACGACGGGGCTACCCCGGCCAATACTTGCACAGACGCACCAGTGTGTGATGCTCTCTAACATAACAACAACATTTACTCAGTTTTAAATGTAACATGTTAAAAACAAAAATATTTTTTTTTTTTTAATTTTTTAGTTTTTTGCTTTTTTTAAGTATTTTAACGGCGCCGGCCATCAAATGAATATTTTGGCGATGTGACGGCTCCAAATTTTACAAAACTCAAAAAATTACCCAATCCAGCCGCCGGGGCCGGGGCGGAACAGGGGGGCGGATTGCGGTGATCTTCTGATGTAGGTATCAGTAAATCACATGAGATTGTAAATATGACACGATTAAAACTCATTTCATATGAAGATGAAGTGTATAAAATTGTTTTGACCAGCATTTTAGATTTATTAATTGTTATAATATTCATAAATATTGTGACATAAAAGATGTGTGGAAATAGTGAAATAAATGATACTTATTTGCTATCTTATGAAGACGCGGGGACCTTGTGCCCTTCTTCCTTCGCTGCGAGGCGACCCTTCCAGGCGCCACCCCGACCCCACCTTGAGATAGAGCTCTATCTCCGCCTACCCTCTCTCTACCTCTGCCTATAGATTCAGAATAATTTGATAACATTTATTATATTCGGGACTGTCATATCAGTCTTTCTCTATGACCATCTCTCCCCTCTCTATATCCCTCACATTTACCCCCTCCAGAAGTTACGCTCATCCGTCACCCAAAGACTCTTACAAATTACATTTACCAGCTGTCGCTCGTTCGAGTTCTTCCTGCCCTTTTTATTTCCTTTCTATGCTTTTTGCCCAGTCTTGTTTAGTTACTACTATTCCCTTTGCCTTTATTTTTCCCTCGGCTGACTTCCTCATCCTCTCTATTCCCCCTCGGGCTTATATTTGTTCTTAACCCCCATTTCTCTCTCTTTCAGTGGACATTTTCTCCGCGGACTTCCCCTCGAAATATTTTCAGAGGTCACTCAAAATTTAACCCTCGACCAAATTACGTTTTCTATCCCCCTGTAGAGAAAAAATAGTAAATATATAATATTATATATATATATAATTCGACTTACAATTAAAATTGTAAAAAGAAAAAACATAAAAACAATAAACAAATTATATTATTATATTAATTATTATACTATTTATATATATATTAAATATATATTTATATATATAAAATATATATAGATATATAATATTGCCCATGTTACTTCATGCAGTTGCAGTTCCAACACGCAGCGGGGTTATCGGCTGCGCTCGTTTTAATTGTACCGCGTTTAGCCTGTGTGCATGAGTTCACTCGTGCTTACCAATCAACAAACACAAACCCGCAGTATGCGTATGTTACCGTTACACCTGATTTATTTGATCTCCGAACATACTTTCATTAGTTTATAATGAGGGGTTTTAACAACAGTAAAGGAAAAAATACGTTGTTTAACAAAGTAACGCCCTCTATACAGAGTCGTGTTCCTCCATATTGGTGCTTTGTTTGAAATTGCCTGCGTTACGAATGTCATTACTAAGTTAATGATACAAGAACGTAAAACATCGGGTGGGGAACGGCGTCTATGTATATGACACTGGAACGAGGGTCATTTTCTGTGTATCTCCGTAAATCAAGTCATGACGGGCGGGGCGAATCCTCTTTGTGTGTGTTGTCCTTTCACATTTGGGACCGTCACGTGCGGCTAACAGGAGCTAATAACGTAAGAACCTAGTGCCAATGACTACACATGTTGCCGACTTCTTGGCCGCTGTATCGAATTCGTAGATCCAACTTCTTCAACTTCACGAGACCTACGATCGTTTATCTTAAAAATACCGCCGAGTCCAGTTGGCACCAACAAGCCAACGGGGAATCAAGAAACTTCAAAGATACTTCGCATGGGATGTTTGTAAGTATTTGTGATGTCAGCTATTCATAAAAGTCACAACTACGGAAGACAATGGGGGGGACAATGTCATGATGAAATATTGCGCAAACCGGACCCAGTGTCGCGTCTCAAGGGAGGCATACACCCTCCAATCAGGTCTCTTTTTAAAATTTGTCGACGGTGGCTTACAATATTTTATACATTTTTACATTCAGTGCAGCAGGACTAGTCTTTGTCAAAAAGACGGCCTCGCATTTGTAATCCACCAACCGAGAGATGCGCGAAGGCGAGTGCATGTCGAGCGCCGAAGGCGGCGGAGGACGGAGCGGTGAGCGAGGCGTCTTCGAAATTGGGTTTCCCGTACAAGCATAATGTTTCAATCAATAAGTATGTCGTCATCGTATAGCCGCCCAATTTCATCGATTACAACGTTTTCAGATATTGCCAAATTATCGATAACGTCTCGCCCGGTCAAATTACATATCGCTTTTGAACGGCCTAATAAGCATACGATCCAAAGCAAAATGGTTCACTCGACGAAAGTCTTGACAGTGTGATGTGAGTGAGTCCGTACGGTATGTGAGGTGCAGAGGGCTAGTTGTTTAGACCAGCTCTTGCAGAAGAAATAAAAGTCCCCAGTACAGTTATCCTACCTCCCTGCGACAAACACCACTGATATGAGACTAGACTAGGGCATACGTCAGTCATTTATCAAATATTCGTATGCAGTGACCAGTCAAAATTGCCACTCACAGAAACTGAAAAACAAGTTAGTTTTGAAAACATTAAATTAAAATGATGAACCTGACCCGCGTTATCCACATGCCACGCAAATTTCACAAGCCCAGCCAAAAAGAAGTGTAGTTCACAAGTTCACGCCGAGAATTTAGGGGACACGCACCTCCTAGTATAGACAAAGGAACTTACCTCGGGAAAACTATAAATACCATGACAAATTGACAGGGCACCTCCAACATACTGCAACAATTAAGGCTAAACTTACGGCCGAACCATGCTGAACGATGCAATGAACTACGTGTACTACACACAACAGCGTCCCATACAATGACTGAAATTCACATTTAGTAAAGTATCACATCAGTTACACGTAGCCGTTAAAGCTTCAAAACGCTCTAGCCACTCAAGCACAGTAACGTCGTGCAGCTAGCTTGAATAATCCTACACCGGGGATCCTAACACAGTCACAGTGACAAAACGATGAATGTAATTCCACCGGGCCGGTTCACAGCAGCAAGAGTGTTCGCCATTTTACATTACAAGCTAGCGTATCAGAGGATCCTGGATGGTCATGGGCTTGTAATTATCGCTTGTTTTGAATCCTTACCAAACAACCCAATAATTGAATGGTTATTGATTAGTTCCAATAACTCAGTATTGGGAACATTGTAACGCGAACGATGACATCTGCATTGACCAATCAACGATCGCTATAGTTTCGGAAGAAAAAGAAAAAATATCCCGAAAAAATGAGTAACAAAGAAAAGGCAATTTGCGTAAAGGCTTTGATTACGACACAGCTTTGAGCGGTCCAGAGAGGGGCGGACTCACACAAAGTGAATAAATATCAAAGCCTTTGATAAAAGTAAATCATGACATGATTCCTCGACAACAATAACATGCAGAGTTTATCGTTGAGGATGCCGATTCATAGGGGTGGGTGGCACAATACAAAATTTCTTTCAATAATTTATTAGGAACCATCCCAAAACATGATTTTCAATATAACCTCATGTGAAAGATTGTTAAAGGTCCATGGTGCGATTGCTAAAAAATAGCCTTTTCTAGCTATTTAAAAAACAATTTTATCTTTAAAATTTATGTTTATAAAGTGATATATAAAAAATTCAGAATCAGAGAAAGCCAGTAGTTGAAAAAAAATCTTCAAATATCACCTTCCTTCTTGAGATATTATCCTTCAAACCTTGGCATGCTGGTGCCAGTTGCACCGCCACTGACCGAACACCAATTTTTGTTTTCATGCAATGCGACACAATCGGGAAAACGATTCAGCATTCGATCTGACACTTTTTAGGTGAAAAAACTCCCAAATCGATTATGTTGTTTTAAAAGGATCCGGTGCCTCTTACCGTAGGTTGATGTGTAAGTGCAAAAAATGCAATTTTCATCTATCAGTTGGGAAAAATTACAAAATTTCCGACTCCCTTGACCGATTTCGATGCTGAAAAAAGTCGCAACCACGAACAAACATTTGACGTCATATTTGAACCTTTTAACCAGTTAAAAGGATCATATAAACCCCATTCCACCATTTTTGTTACGGAGTTGTTTACCCACAACTCTGAGTGGTTTGCAGTGCAAAGATGGCGTCGCTGACTGCACACTTGAAAAACGGAGGTCTCGGAAATTACTATAAAATCAACGTAAATCATCTTATTCAATGGAATAAACTACAATCTAGTTAGATTTCATATTAGATGGGTTGATAGTGTGCACCCATTTTGACTGCTGAAATAAAGAAATAAGGTTAGGTAGTAGAAATTGCAGCTAAGTTTGGTATTTGTGTGTAACGAGCATTGGAAATGTCATCTGCGAGTCGGGCCAAACAAAGCTAGTACCTTTCTTGTACCAATATATTGGCTGATGTGTCAAGTTTGACTGGGTAACCTTCATTTTTAATCAATTTTTTAATCTCAAGTGAATCTGGATAAACAACACACCGTCGCAACATGCAAGAAAGTTGATAAGATTACGGCTCATGCTGGAAGTAAGGTTGTAGTATTTACAGCGAATTAAATCATGTGAGTTAGGGGATGAGACACAAAAAACGAGTCTATCCACATTTAATCCCTACTATAGCGCATCTTGCCTTGAACAGGGTGGCCTATGGTAAAAAAATTAATGGTAAAAAAGTGAACATTGAAAAGGGACCAAACAAAAGTCGCTACCACGTATAGAGGACAAGTTTAATTGTGCAAGAATACTTGCATTCCACTGGTACATTGAATGTAGGAAACTTCACAACAACATTTTAGATCAATGTAATGAAAAGGTCACCTTACTCATAATTCCTGTCACTGTGTTATGATATCAATCAGAAGTTTCTATACCTACCATAGCTTACACAGATCAGTGGGATCTCCACTTACACAGGTTCTTCAAAAGTCGAGAAAACGAGAGAGGATGTTTTTAGTATGTCACAAGGTTCACTGTCTAGAGAAGAACAACAAATTCTCTAAAATTATCGAATTTGGAAAATAACAGACCAGGAATTAGACTTAATTGGGAGATGAGAAAACAAACCAAAACCAAACATTGGTACTTCTTCCCATTCAGTAAACTCTCATTGATTATCCTATAGATGTTAAATTGATGTTTATGATGCTATAAACATAAAAGGCGGACAATATGGACCAAAAAATGCTTTTTTAAACTTGTTTAAAAATTCAAAATTTCTGATTTAAAAAACAAATGTGAAATAAAAGACCCTTAAATGATAATTTTGTGCCCCCCAAAATCTAAAATAACAAGAGTCTATGACCACTTGGCACAAGGATTAACGCTATCTCTGTTCCTAAGTAGGCTTAAATGGAGATGCACAAAGCACACCATCAAGCAATTGTCTTACTCTGCACGTGGTAACCACTACGTAGTCCTGCTGAGCATGACTTCGGGTTGCTTGTATATGGTCACTGCTGTTGTTGTATAGTCTTGAACGAACCCAAAGTCATTCAAGATCGTTAATTTTTAACCTCTTTAGGGTTCCAATTTATAAACTCACCAAATCACTCCAAAATGGTGTTCTTGAATTACCCGACTGTTGACTCACTTATCTTGACCTTATTCTTACAAGACTGTGGACCTTGTATTTTTCACTGACTCAACACTAAAATGATAAAAAAGTTAATGATTTTAGCAGGTATGCCGATCTTACATTTTCGGTCTAAGTGCAAATCTGTATCAAATGGGGTCAAGGGTCAAGATGTAAAGGTCATTGGTGCAACATGTGCTTGCTGATCAACAAAATAAAAAAAAAATGTCTCTGAAAAAAGCTGATGAGACGACCTCTATCGGCGGCGCATAAATATTGGATAACGTCTTTTTGTAACCATGAGGATTGAATAGAGACTACGATACATATCTGTAATGAATAATCGATCATAGCTATCTAAAATACATCGATAAGTCTTGGAGCAAAGCGCATGCATAAATGTGGATGTAAAAATAGCGAGATTTCATTTTCACATCAGATAAATGGAAAATATCGACAAAAAATGTTTTAAATTTGAATGGACCACGAACATGCGCACAAGGAAAAAACTAGCATAATCAAGAACATGGTCTTAGCTGAATTTTAGATCAGAGCATAGTAAGTACGTCACAAGCGGTTATTTTGAGTGAGAGGAAATCACTTTTTTCACACACACTGTTAAAACGGATTCGAAACGACGAGCATCTTGTTGTAACGTCAGGTCCGGAGCAGGGTTCCCCACTTAGGTTTTAAACTTGAACAAACGGCGGATCCAGGATTTTGAAAAATGTCAAAATTACCGGGGGGCTGAGGGGCTGTAACTGGTCCAAAAATAGCTCAAAATGGGCCTGATTTTGCAAGAATTTGCAGAATTATCGGGAGAGGCGGCGCCGCCCACCTCCGCCCCCTCCCCTGGATCCGCGCCTGTGAAGTCCACCTGGACCCATTAATTTCCAAATGTTCAGAATTTAGGTCCAGTGGAATATTTTGTGTGGTCCCGAGACCAGCCTTCCAATGTTTGTAGGTCTACAATTGTATGTATTAAGACTTATCAGGGACTTATCAGTTTCCAAATACATGGTGCGTAAGATTTCAAGTGGTGAAACTTTTGAAGTATTCCCATTTCATTTATTTTAATGTTAACAGTTGGTTTTCTGTCAACGTACAAAATTAGTATAAATGGCCATTGCATCTTGTGAATTGGTTTTCCATCAATAGGCACTAGTTTGAATGGTGCATTTAGCAGAAATATATTGTCTATCAAATATTGATGTGAGGTTTGGAAAACCATATTTGGAGGTTTGGAAGAAAGTGCCTTTCAGAGGCTTAGAATTATCGGGTTCAAGTGGACCTAATTTTGTTACTAAAATCTGATTTATCGTGTCCAGTGACAAAATTCTGTTCTGTAATTGACACCAAAATCCGAAGCGGGAAACCGGGGTCAGAAACGATAATGTCCAGTGATAAAATTAACGTCAGACCCTGACGGTTACAATCATTGAACTAAACCAACCATGCTTGTATTAAGCACAAGGAACTGTGAGGTTCTCCAGAAATTGTACTGCCTCGATCCATCCAATTGTTCGGCAGATTGTTTTAAAAAAGTTTATTGAACTCGGCTGCCATGCACATACTAGTAGTCTTAGTGTGATCGAGCTTGATAAATTATTATACATCATATGAATGAAATGATAATAATTGAATGTGTTTTACATTTTCTCTTACAGGAAGTGTCGACAGACTACAACCTCCACCCAAATCACTTCCAAAATGGTCTGATTACCCGATGTTGACTCACTTTATCTTGACATATTCTAAAATACTGTTGGATTGTATTTTCACTGATCACACTAAAATGATAAAAATTATGATTTTAGAGGTATGCAGATCTTACGTTTTCAGTCTAAGTGCCAAATTTGGTATCACATGGGGTCAGGGGTCCAAGATGTAAAAAGGTCATTGGTGAACATGTGCTTTGGCGATGAACAAAATAAAAAAAAATAGTCTTTGAAAAGCTGATGAGACGACCTCTATCGGGCGCATACAGATTGGATAACGTCTTTTTGTAACCATGATTGGAATAGAGGACTACCTACATATCTGAATGAATAATCGCTCTATGCTATCTAAAATAACATCCGATACGTCTTGGTGCAAAGCGCATGCATTAAATGTGATGTAAACATAGCGAGATTTCATTCACATCAGATAAATGGAATATCGACAAAAAAATGTTAAAGTAACTGGCCACGAACATGCGCGCAAAGGAAAACTAGCATACTCAAGAACATGTCTGTAGCTGATTTTAGATTCCAGAGCATCGTAGTAGTCACAAGCGGTAATTTTGAGTTGAGGAATACTTATTTTTTTTATTCACACCACATCTTAAACGGTATTCGAAAAACTACAAGCATCTTGTTGACCTCAGGTCAGAGCGGGTTCCCACTTAGGTTTTTAACTTGAACAAGGGCGGATCCAGGATTTGAAAAAATGTCAAAATGACCGGGGGCTGAAAGGCTGGAAATGGTCCAAAATAGTCAAAATGGGATGATTTGCAAGAATTTGCAGATTATCGGGAGGCGCGCGCCCCCTCGCCCCTCCCGGGATCCGCGCATGTTGATGTCCACTGGACCCATAATTTCCAAATGTTAAGAATTATCTGGTCCAGTGGAATATTTTGTGGTTCCCGCAGGACAGCCTTCCAAATGTTTGTGGTCTATATTGGATGTAGTTACTACTTATCAGGATTTATCAGTTTCCAAATACATGGTTGTGTAAGATTTCAGTGGGTGAAATTTGAGTATCCCATTCTTATTTTAATGTACAAGTTTGGTTTTTCTGTCAGACAGTACAAGCACGTCATAAATGGCCATTGAATCTTGTGAATTTGGTTTTCCTCAATAGGGCATATTTTGAATGGTGCATTTAGCAGAAAGATTATGTCGATAAATTGTGATTATTGAGGTTTTGGAACATATTTGGGGAGGTTTGGCACAATTTGCCTTTCAGAGGCTTAGAATTATGGGGTCAAGTGGACCTCATTTTGTACTAAATCCTTATTTATCGTGTTCCAATGAAAATTCTGCCTGTCATTGACACCAAAATCCTAAGCGAGAACCCTGCTGGTCAGAGATCGATAATGTCCCGTGTAAAAATAACGTCAGCCATGAGGGTTACAATCATTGGAACTAAACCAATGCCATGCTTGTTTTCATCACAGAACTGAGGTTTCCAGAACATTGTACTGCCTCGATATCAATTGTTCGGCAGATTTTTTTTATTTTATTGACTCGGCTGCTATGCACATACTAGTAGCTTAGTGTTATCGCCTCTTGATAATATACATCCATATGAAATGATACTCAATTGAATGTGTTTTTCACTATTTTGTCTCTTACAGGAATTGTCGACAGACTACAACCTGTGAACCGCCATTTCCTAATCAGCAATGGCTGATACATTAGCACAATCAATGTGGAGCAGTTGAGTAGTGCGGTGAATGCCGTTGTTGCATGCAGCAGAATCCACACAGCAAACTGCCACCACAGACAGGTACAGAGTGTGACAGCAGCAACCAATCAGGTACATAACCAAAGGGAAATTTTATTTACAGGTTTTAGTGTGTCGTCTGCTGCAGGCAGAGGGCACATTGGGATTACTTCAGGTGTTGTGTGTTTGTGTGTGGTGTGTGTGGGGGTGTGTGTGTGTGTCTTTTGTGTATAGTTAATCTTTTTTTCCCTCACACACCACACACACACACACACACCCTGCCACTACTGACTCATCTCCTTTTAACCTATCGATCATTACCTTCATACTTAAATGTTGACACGGGCTTTTACATGGTTGCCAAATTTTTCACCCATTGGCCATATTTCATATGAACCTGCCTCAAATCAAAGCTAATAAAAAGCGCTTTTACATGGTTTGCTACATTTTCTGCCCAATTAGGTGCTTCTTTTTGGTATGTCAATTGTAGAGTGTCCATATGGGTGGGAAATCAGGCAATGTAAGAAAAAAAAAGCTCTTGAACAATCATGTAAAAGTACATTTCATTAATCTTTAATTTCACCATTTAACAAATTTTGACATTTAAGCTAAACAAATTCTTTTAAATTTTTTATATTTGTAGGTTTTTTCTTTTTTGGGTGTTTTTTTTTAATTTTAGGTCCTAAGGGAGGATCTTGTCGTAGGGCACAAGCCTCTACTAATTGTGTCATTCACGCCATGGAGGACTCCCCTGGGTCTGTTATTGGTGGAAAAGTTGTATAAAAAGTCAACATTGCACAACATAAACATTTGCCATTTTTCTTTTCTATAGCCTGTGTCATTCAGACAAGCTGGGAATGATCTCCAGGATGATCCCCATGATCGGTGCAGTTATAGATTAACACAATTGTAACCTCTCTTTTTATTCTGATACAGGTACCGCATCCCATGTGCAACTGCAGTTTCCAATTGCCAATCTTTCCTTAGCCAGCACACTGTCACCATAGGTAATAAAGCGTGCCATCATTGTTGGTCAAGTGGCAGGCCATCAGCCTGGTCAAACGCAGTCACTCCCTCCCTGTTGGCAGTAAACCAGATACTAATCAGTGCAGGCAGTACCAGTTTGTCAGGACGGAAAGCAAATGGATGAGGAAGTGGAAAGGTAGTAGGACAGATAGGTAAGATGTTTAATTTTGCTATGGCTGGTTTGTAAATGTGGAAAGTGGCCATTGTTGTCCATATTCCCAACACACTTTCTCACTTTTGAAAAACGTTGGGTTTTGTTTTTGGGGTCATGGTGGTTCTTTGGATGATTCAGCTTAAGATTAAGTGAGGACAGTGTGGACAATGTGAAGGGTTTCAATATCACATTATTTGTTATTGAATTATCTCCATCACGGACAGAAATAAAGTCCATTATTATTTATATCAGTCTTCTGAGTGGTAAAAGAAATCTTTGTATTGTACAAGCTTGCGTAAAAGTTCCCCAGATGCAATACAATATTCTCTTTAATATGTATCGCACCGGACATTTTAGTGAGAATACATGATCTGGTAGACGGCCTGATCACGTTGATAAAGACTCGCCAGTTGGACTACAACACTGTCCCACCGCAAGGTTTTGTGATCAGCCATATTTAAATATAATAATATTATTAATTTTTTAGTTTTTTGAAATTTTGAATACTTGAATATATTGCAAGTCTCAAGACTCAAGCCATTCAATACTATAAATATTGGACAGTGGTTGCCCTACAGACTTTTCAAAAGCCTTTGCATTTAGTTGACCGTACTTCTCTTTGTAAATCTACAAGTTCACAGTGTGGTATTTTATGGTATGAAGTCTTGTTAGGGAATGATGAAAGGATTAACTTAGATTCATATTTGATGAATATTTCGTCTCGTCTCAGTAAAGTTATATATTATTTAATACCATATATTAATATTAATTGACTGTCCATCATCAACTTTTTAAAATGCATTGATACAAATTTTTGCCATTTTGAATAGTTTGTAGCAATTGCCCTCTTCAACCAACAAGTCCATTAACTGTTTGCAAACACCTTGCCTGTTTCAACATTCCCACTCCCTAAATCCACCCAACGACCACCGGCCTGTTGGAAGTATCCAGGCAAGCCCAAACACCATAAAAAAAGCAAACCACACAAAACCACAGACTTAATTTGAATTTGACTGTCAGCACAGGAATTAACAGGTTTTCTGGAACATCCTTCAGTGGCTTCAGCAAACACCTAGTTCGATTTTAGTCTTGAATCCAACCAATTTTCCTGAATTCGAACAATATGACGTCGCAAACATGGCTTCAACAGCACTTGTGGCACCAAGTACATCAAACACAAAGAGTTTATTTAGTACACATATTTGTGCATATTGCATTATACCTTCAGCACCTTTGTATCAAATGGCTTGTATTCTGTTTTAAGCAAAAATATGAGTAGGTGTAAGAGTAAATGTAATTATGCTTATATTCTATTAGGGGTGGTCAGAGTATGAACTTTTTTGTTTTACAAATCTTTGTAATCGCGCATATTCCCTTGGCATTTTTGGCTCCTAAAATGAATCGAGGCAGCTGTTTTCAATCAAGATAAATTTTGGTTGTTCTCTTTGGAGTTTAGTCGAAAGTTTTGTACTTGAAGTCCCTCTGCTACTTTTGGAAAAACAAAAAACACATAATCTTCATCCTGGATTTTTGCTAGAAACGCACCAATAGGTGCCTTTAATCTAATCGGTTTAGGCACTGATTGTCAAAGAAAAAAATAGCAAATGTATTCCATCAAGGCAGAAATCACTTTTTCCAAAACTCTCTTCATTGGAGGCAAGGCATGCATAGAACAAACCAAACAAGACCACTAGTGTGTGAGTGAGTGAAAATTGAAGGTTCCTATGGTTGTAAGGTCAAGCCCTTGCAACCAATTACATAACTTCCAATACTTGTGTCAATGGTATGGGGTGTTTTTCATCCAGCGTCTGTGCATGTGTGGTATAGTATTAACATATAACATAGTGACCCAGGGGGGTGGGAAACGCATTCAAAACCGTCCTTCCGTGCTGGGCGCGGACATTTTGTAAATTGCACGGAATAATTATCAGTTTGGGTTCTGTATACACACATCATGTCAATTCGATACAAACAATCCGCCAAATATCATTTGTTGGATGTTGGTGCTATTGGGTTGTTAATTTGTCCTACCCATGGCCACCAACGAATGAAATGACACATCAGGTCCCTGTTGATTTAAATAAAACCGCCTCAATGAATACATCTTTTCAAGCCTAAGCGCACATTGCAATTAATGAGAAAAAGGAGTATCTGAGCACAATGATCCCGGAACACTATTATTACATACAACACCTGGCCACGTCTACACACCTTAATTGTAATCACACTACCCCGATAGTGTATACTGGCAAAGCGGCACCACGTATGTGGGAGAAGCGGAGGCAGCCATTGCTTTCTACTATTGTTGGTACTGCTTAGTTTTCTTGTGGTCGGCAAAACAGTGCGCGACGTGTTTCTAAAGGAGTAAGAACGTTTTGGGCCTCTCTATCTATATAGACCTCTTTGTATGGTGACCCACTTTTAACCACCCAGGAAACAGTCACAGTGACCAAACACCCACCTTTTTGTCAATGAAGGTTGTTGTAAATACCAGTGTAATCACATAAGATACTTAAGATATCAATCGGATAGGTTTCAAGACCTCTTATTTGTTATGCCTGCTATTCAAATTCAACCCAAACACGCCACCAAAGTGTGCAGAAAGCCTGTAACTGTTAGCATTCCAGTCTTTTGTCTTTGTAAAGCACAGTAACCTGTTAGCAATTCCAGTCTTTTGTCTTCTTCAGGTACAAGTGCTTAAAGCAAAGAATATCTTGAGCAATCATATGTGGGATACCGCAATTTGTTGTGTCAGACTTGAATCCCATCACTTGGCTAGTGGGATTAGTGTGTATAAAGGCAACTGAAGTCATACTTGCTTTTGTTGTTAAAGATGAATGAACTGGGGATTTAGACATATTCGGATTGGTTTTGATCAAATGAGGAATAAGTCACTTGACTTGTTTCCTGGTTTTGAGAAGTGGGTCACATATATTTGCTGATGTGAAGATCACGTAGAATAAGACCGTTGCCAGGTCACTGGCTCACGCTAACTTTGGGTTTAGCCACTGATCACATTGGTCACAATACAAATCCTATGGCAAATCATAATAATCGGAACGGTGCATGAGCCCAGGCGTAGCCAGTAACCAATGGCTACTAACTGCTCTACATCAGCGAATAGTCCAGACAACTTCATTGTGTGTAAAAGAGTGTAATTCCTGTTTCTATAATAATTTAAACCAGTAGGTGAAAGTTGGTAGCTGTCTACTGATGACCTAACACCCTCTGCAAGGTAAGACATTTTTTCCCTTTATTTTCTAGTACAATCATGAACTTGGTTAATTTTGGACCTATGTATTACAAAGAGAGGCCATACACCTAGCACATGTGCATTTTACATATGGTTTTTTCTGTATTGTTATGGTGGGCAAATATTGGCAAAACAATTTAACCTCAAATCCCATTGGACTTTATGACAAACTTAAAATCCATGGAACCAACCCAAAGCTTGGTATCGGTTCAGTGAAAAATCTTGCTAGATTCTTTTTCAGAGCCAAAAATGGCCATAGAATCCACAAGACTTAAAAAAAAGTTGCAACTGCCCACCCCTATTCTTATCACAAATAATTGTACCTCGTCCTATACTCCAATCATAACAATCCGTTTTGTACGGATTTATTTGTTAATACCCATATCAGATGTAGAGTTCGAACAAATAAATTTGAATTTGAAAATTTGAATTTGAACATGACTCCCATTGGCATCATATTTATTTGGCAGCAAATTTGAAAAGTGATAAAAAGTAATATCTTTGTGTCACATTTCTCCACAGTTCACAAGTGAGCAACAATTCTGGCCAATCACCTGCAATAAATTTAAACCTCAATATCAATCTACCAACTTCAAGCTCTAACCAAACACCCCAGCTACAACAGCAGCAGCAGCAGGTCACAGGAACTACCATTCAGACAGTTCAGGCTGCTACAACACCAGAGAAGTCCGTAACTCAGTCACTCGGCCCCAAGGCAACCTTTCAGCTTCCTCCCACCATCTTGCAGCAACTCCTTCAGCCTGTAATTCCTTCAGGATCCATGGCACCACCTTCATCAGTGGTGAATATCCCAGTAGCTGGCTTGTTGAGTCCAAACAGTATGATTCAACCACAAACTTCCACATCAAATGTTACACTGCAGATGGCTCCTGTTCTCCAAACAATGCCAACTGGAGCCTCTTCCCAATCTGTTAATGTATCGATGACACAACCCTTGACTTCTCAAGTAACACCTTTATTGACTACCCAAGTAACCAATTCTTCCATACCACAACTTCCACAAACCTCCCAAGTGACTCAAGTTGTTTCTTCCCAGGGGTCAATTATGCAACCTATGAATACTCCTATGAACCAAGTATCTCATCCTTTGACGGCTCAAGTGGCTCCTCCCCTGGCTACTCATGCCATGCAACAAGTAAATCTACCAGCAACATCAAGTTTGCAGTCACAATTTCCTCTAATGCAACCATTCAAACAAAATCTGGTGTTATTGCTCACAAAGAGCATGTCACAGCGACATCATCCTCACAAGCGGAGCCAATTTCCCCATCCCAAGATCATGCTACAGAATCAATAGCACCCCAAGGATCCCACAACCAATTTGTGCAAGACATTGAGTCCTTGGCTGCCTGGCCTTCATTACCAATAACCCAAAGTTCAACCCCAATAACTTCCACAAATCCTCAGAATTCCGCTTTAAAATCCACACAAGATGCACAGATTTCTTCATCTGCAACTTCCCTCCCACTTGACATGACCTGTGAGGAATCCACAACAGCACAGGGGTCGCTACCTTTGACACCTGTGACCCCACATTTGACCTCGATCCTGTCAGACTTGGCACATCCTGTAACCACATCGTCCGATAGTGTTCATCGAGGCACACACCTAGCTGCAAGTCAGTTTCATCAGCAAGCGTCGACCCACGATCAGACCAATTCGCTCCACCTGGGACCATCGGATGCCACCAATAATATAATTCCTGATCCTGTTTCAGCTGCTAGCATGGTGGCAGGAGTAAGCGCAGAGGACATGGAAGGTCTGGATATCAGCATACCACCATCATTATCAGGATTGAGTGTAACTGCTGTAGACTTTCTTCATGATGAGATTGTTACAGGAGTCTGTAAGTACTAACTTTATATTGGGGTTCAACCACATCACAGAGTAGTTCATCAGAAATTGATTGATGACTTGTCCTTCCCAGAATGCGTTGTAAACATGCAATGATGACATCACACTAATGCGAATATGGTGCATTTCAAATCCAAGATGT
>JAMKCH010071726.1:0-22061 GCA_023653785.1 Ophioderma brevispina
AACTTATTTTCTGTTGATATTCTATCTAGAAGACGCCAAATATCATATTATTTAACACAACTAGCAGTTTTAGGGAATCCTGTATTTTTTACGGGTGTTGCAAAATACACGTCATTTTCCCATAGAGTTTGTAGCAGTAACGGTTTGGCAACATCCATGATGAAATGTTTGTTTTCACATCACATAAAGTGTTAATTTTGTTTAACTGTTAGCTAAAAGTGTTTATGCTTACTTGTATGTGTGACCTTATATCAGCAAAAAAAAATTTGCTTTGGTTCTTGGTTTCTTATTCGTATTTGAAACTATTCTAAATTGACTTCCGTTAGTGCCCAAGGGGAGGGGGGGTTCCATGGACCCCACTCATTACCTCATTAATGGCTGGGCCGATTTTAATTTATTTTGGATGAAAAGACGCGCATTTAAAAGTCAGACATTAGCAAAAAGTTTCGGGCGCCAAAATCCCACGCGTAAAGCGTCCAGCGCGAAAACAAATTTTGGGGGTCCCTAGTAACCCCCCCCTTGGCCACTTAAGTGTTAGCACCAGCTACAACTCGAATGGTGATCCACCTAAACTCTCAAATTTCGCCCTATTGTGGCCGGTCCAGCTTGCGCTACTCACAGACTAAGCCATCTTGTTGATACGCTATTGAAACCATTCGCTGAGAAGGTTCCCAGCTCTGTAAGTGACTTTGATTTTCTTCGTAAACTTCCTAAATCGTTCACCAAATAAGCTCTCTTGTTACTTTGATGTAACTATTTTAGATACAACCATACCTCATGATGACATTGGTATAAAAGCTGTGGATATTGGCTGGAGAAATATCCTTATCTATTGCCAAAACGCTTTTCTGCCCATTTATATCTGAAGTCTATCTTGCTTCTCCTTTAAAACAACGTATTCTGTTTAAAACGATACATTCTACAAACAACGTACATGACAGCAATGGGCACGAAAATGGCTCCAACATATGCCACATTATCCTTGGATTCTTAGAACAAACATTATATAAGCAAATTAGTGCCAAGTAAATAAACCCGACAGTCGTAATTATTGAAAAAACACTGCTTAGATATCTCGACGACTGCTTTATCATACTTGGAAGCAACATATTGGCGACTTGATACTCTTGTGTCTATGCTAAACTCACTCAACCCGTCTATTCATTTCAAGTCTTTTTCGAGCAATTCCACTTTCCATTTCTTATATAGATGTAAATTGGACGCTACATAATATCCAAACTGATATTTTCTATAAAGCCACCGACACAAATCAATCTTTATTTCAAATCATGTCATCCAAAACATACCAAAGGAATATCCCTTCAAATCATGGCTTCGCGAATTTGTAGCCATCTTTCAAGAAATAGCGGTAAATCTCACGACTGAATGAAATTGATGAACTGTTCTATTAAACAGAAAATTACCCTTTAATCATTTGAAAGAGTATCGGAGACAGCATCTAATATCAGAATAGAGGTACATACTCTTCCGCAATTCCACAACACAGGATAACAAGGGATGCTTACTTTTGTGTCCACCTCGCACAATCCAACAATTTATCTTTGGCAAAGTTGTTAGATTCTATCCACCTGCTCACAGCCCCGAAAACTTCTCTCGCATTCTGAAAAATACTATCTAATCATGAGCAAACGCCAAACTCCAAACCTCAAGAAACTGTACCAGATCCGCTCCTAACACGAAACAAAAAGGTGGTAGTGCCAAGTGTAACGATAAACGTTGTGGCAACGTTTAAGCATATCGTTGAAGGCTCGAGTTTACTTTCAAGAACAACAAATGTTTTAAAAAATATATCCCATAATTTGGCAAACGCAACAATCTCCGTTTATGTAATAACATGATGAAGGATGTCAAGAACACTCTAATTGGCCAAACTTGGTGATCAGCTTATTCTCGAATCAGAGTTCATAAGGCAACAAATAGGGCCCAGAGCCCGCAATTAACTCAGCCAACATATTGACGATGTGCACTCCAACACTGGGACACTCGCCAAATTCACCGTCGCAACCCCTTTACAGGTGAAAGCAATAGTTACAAAAATAAACGTTTAGCGGCGGAAAATCTTCTTATTTCTGTATTCAACCAGCTCTTAACATGTGTATTTAATTTGATTACTTTGTATCTCATTATGTATAGCTAAAAACAGTATACAAATTATAGCGTATTTCACTCTCAGCGTAACTTATTACGCGTTGGTATCAGGCGTACGCATAACCGTTTCCGTACGCACACCAACGCAAATACAGTTTCGCTTGTTTACATGTTTCCTTTTTTTGTAATAAAAGGAGACACTCTGCACCTGATGATATTATAAATTGAAACTGCAGTTGTGCAAGAAAAAATCCGTGTGACTGTCATTCTCTCTGTTCTACATTTATACTATATATATATATATATATTTTACATATGTGACTCGATAGACTTATACTTTACATATATGGCTTTTCAGAACTTTGGTTAGGGATACTGTCCCTAGTTAATTTGCATGTTGACTTTGCAGATGGCTTAATCTGTAGTTATAAATTAGGAGAAAGTATCTCCAAGCATACGCTGCTCAAATGAATTGTCTTTAAAATCCAGGCCATATTGTTTAGAGAACCTGCTAGTGATGAATTAAGGACTATGTGATGCACATTGCAAACATTTTCCTCCATTCGTTAGTCTATGGATAACCGATAGTTGAAAGAATAGTGTCATTTTGAGTGTCATATCGTCGCTGGGCGAGAAAAACCTCATATATAACTACAGAGGTCAAATGCAAAACCACATATGTAAAGAGTGGGCCCCAGTGCTAAAACCTCATATGCGCATTTTGGTCACATCGGGTTCTAGCTTGAATTTCAAGCCAAATATGGTAGTAAATCATATGTCAGTTTATTTCAGAATCTAGCGTAAATAGTTATCTAAATATATTTAGAAAGCAAAACCTTTCTTGTGCAAGGCATTACAGCAAATTATTCAGTTTTTGGTGTCTCTAGAAAATGTTACATATGAGGTTTTGTCATGTAACCGTTTTTACTACATGTGAGGTTTTGCTTTTAGAGGTCAAATGCACATATGAGGTTTTTCCCGCCCAGCGACGATATGTTGCTATTTAACAAACTTAAGTGTAAATTTCGTTTATTTATTTATTTTATTTATTTTTAAATTGGCCTAAAATAAAACTTAGCGGATTTATAAAGGCAAAAACATTGAGTGGCTTAAAATGCAAGACAAAACTGCCCAGATTATCATTTCAGATATAAAGCACGAAATAAACATGTGAATATTATTGTTTTCACGGTACATGTTTTTCCTGCTGAATCGACATTTGATGGGTGCCAGGCGAAAAACCTTGAGAATTTTCGAAGAAACGCAAAAATTCAAAATGGCCACCAAAACACTAAAAATGTTAATTACTCAAAAGTTGTATTTTTTCCTGTCCAGTCAAAACACCCATTGTGACCGTGTAAGCATATCGTTGAATGCTCCTGTTTACCTTTCAAGAACACAAATGTTTTGAAATAAGATATCCAATGAATGCAAAAGCAAAGGATCTCATTTTGTAATAACATGTATGGATGTAAAGAACACGTACATTTGGCCAAACTGGTGATCAACTTAATAATTCTCGAATCCGATTCATAGCAACAAATAAGGGGTCCCGTCCGTCAAATGAAACTCACCACAGTATTTGACAGTGTTGCACTCAACACTGGACACTGCCGCAAATTCAGCCGTTCGCAGACCCCCGTTACAAAGGTGAAATCCGATGACAAAAAGAACTTTAGCGGCGGAAAATCTTCTGTTTTCTGTATTCAACCCTCTCTCAAACGTGTATTTAAGTTTGTATTTAGCTTGGGTATTGCATTTTTGTGCGGCTAACCAGTGTATAAAATTGTATCGTATTTCACTCTCAGGCGTACTTATTACGCGTTGTATCAGCTTACGCATAACGTTTCCGTTACGTACGCACCCAACGCCAAATACATGGTTTATCGCTTTTTACAATGTTTGCCTTTTTTGTAATAAAATGATTTAATTTTTTAAGGTTTATTTCTGATTATATTATAAATTGAAACTGCAGTTGTGCAAGAAAACATCCGTGTGACTGTCTCCTCTGTGTCTAACATTTATACTTATATATTATATATACATAGGTTATATTTTAGCATATGTGACATCGATAGAGCTTATACTTTACATATTGGGCTTTTCAGAACTTTTGGTTAGGGAATAGCTGTCCCTAGTCTAAGTTTGCATGTTGACTTTGCAGATGGCTTAATCTGTGTCGTTATAAGTAGGAGAGAAGTATCTCCAGCATACGCTGCTCAAATGAATTGTCTTTAAATCCAGGACATAGTTGTTTAGAGAACCTGCGTGATGAAATGGGAATTAAGGACCTATGTGATGCAGCATTGCAAACATTTTCCGTCCATGGGTCGGGTTATCTATGATAACCGATAGTTTGAAAGAATAAGTGTCAGTTGACAGTGTCATAATCGTCGCTGGGCGAGAAAAACCTCATATGTAAAACTACAGAGGGAACGTCAAATGCACAACCCCATATGTAAGAGTGGCCCCAGTGCTAACCTCATTGCGCATTTTGGTCACAGTCGGGGTTCTAGCTTGAATTTCAAGCCAAATATGGTAGTAAATCATAATGTCTTTAGTTTCAGAATCGCGTAAAGTTAGTTATCTAAAAGGATATATTTAGAAAGGAAAACCTTTGAGTGCCGAAAGCATTACGAGCATTTTTTTTTATTTTTTGAGGGGAGGGAGGGGCGGGGGGGGTCCTGCCCAAAATGGTTCATATAAGGTGGGTTTTGGTTCACGATAACAGTTTTAACTAGCTACATGGTGTAGGTTGACTCGCTTAGAGTCAAATGCACATTGAGGGGGTTTTTCACTGTTTTTCACCCGCCCAGGGCGACGAGTAATTTAATGCTATTTACAAACTGTAGAAGGGTTGTGAATATTTTCGTTTATTTATTTATTTTTATTTATTTTTAAATTGGGCCTAAAAAAACTATCGGCGTATTTATGAAGGCAAAAAACATGTGAGGGTTGCTGTAAAATGCCAGGACAAACTCTGCACCAGATAATCATTTCAGATATAACGCAAAACGAAATAAAACTGTGAAATAATTATTGTTTTCACGGTAACAAATGTGGTTTTTTTGTCGCTGCGGAAGATGATCGACATTTGATGTGGGGGTGCCAGGCGAAAAACCTTGAGAATTTTCGAAGAACGCAAAAATTCAAATTGGCCAGCGCGAAAACACAAAAAAGTGTGTATTGACATACAAAAGTTTTATTTTTCCTGTCCCAGGTCAAAACACCCATTGTGGACCAATTAAAATAGATGATGTGCATTGAACCACCAAATATAAGATAACAATATGGCCACACATAGCAAAAATAAGGCAATTACCTAAATGATTGTTATTTGAGTCCCTTGCCTTATAGGTAGTAGCACAAACTTACAGTACTCGGTTAATACAGCTCATCAATTACTAGCTCTTTAGAGTTATGGTCTAATCTTAGATGGATATAATGAATAAGAGTGTGTCCAAATCGCATTTTTGAAAAAAAATAGTTCTTATGGTTTTAATTCATTTCTTGACTGCCCGGTATTACCAAATTAAGCGGGGCGGGGTGAAGGGGAGGAAAAAACCTGCAGTCAAAAAGAGATCACGAGCATATTGAAATAAATGTATTACAGTGGTTTACAGCATCATTTGAAGAATAAGTATTGGTTAGAGACGGAGGCCGGCTGAAAAATTACAACGTTTCAGTGAACAAGAGAGGAATGGGGTGTTTGTGATTTGGTTGGGCGGTTTTTTTTTTTTGGTTTTTGTTGCGATTCTACAAAAAGATGCTCAAGGTTTCTCTTCTGACACACATCGGATTCAATTCAGCAAAAAACTCGGTCTGTACAACCGTTGAAAAACAGTATATTAACAAAAATGTTATATTAGTTAATCAATGAACCTGTAGCCTGGACTATTGAACATCCCCGGGAATCAAGCATTTGCGGTATGTTTGTGGTTGTCTTGTTCCTATGTGTGGTGCATTGAGAACCCCTATATCGCATTTTGATGGTAATGTACCGCCTGACTTATTACCACCAATACTGAGTTATACCTCATATTGATGATTGCTTCATAATAATATATATAATGACTATCAGTGATTCCTGATGAAGGATAACGGTCGCCCACGAAATCAACCTACAATCTTATTGTCCGACGGAACACTGTTTTCCGAGAAAAAATGGCGATGAAAAATCTTTCGGGAGCCTTCCTTTAGCATCTACGACAACAGCGTGTATAACTTCTTTTATGTCAAGTAACGGCTTAGAAGATACTTGTCAGAGAACTTTTGTTGTTAAAAGTTCTTTGTTGTTTATTTTATCCTCTAATATGGTCTCTGTATGTAGCTTAATTTTGAGTCAAATTTAATAGTCTGTCAATGTGAAATCAAAATTTTAAAAATCATATAATACACCTTGGCCTAATAGTAATATATCAGTAATTTGGGCCGAACCCACTTCTCTGCGTAGTATTGTTGGTATTTGTAGTACTCAACAGAATACACGCTCAGAGCCAAATATCAAAAAAAAATCAATCATCGCATCATCATCATCATGATAATCATGATGATGATCATGATAATCAATGATGATATCATGATGATCATCATGATAATCATGATGATGACAATGGATAAGCATGATCATCATGATGATGATGATGCATGTGCGGCTGTAATAGCATTTGCACAGCTTCATAATTTACATAGGGAGCAAAGCCCATTTGTGGATTTTTTGGGGGGTACACCCTGCTGTCACAGCAAAAAACAAAATTAATATACAGAGGAATGGAAACTCTGATAAGTCTGTGAAATTAATCTGGGTGAGCCATCGTTTGCAGATGTAGATAATAAAGTGACCTTTTGGAAATCACAGAGAAGGTAAAGATCAAAACGTCTTCCCGTGCACAATTGCTAAATTTACGAAAAATTCTTTATTTTTTTTGGGGGAGGGGATTAAAAAAAACACTAATCACTCATGAATAACATGCATACACATGCATCAATCATGATTAATCATGAATGTTTTTTATTGTTTTGAAGAACAGAACCCCCCTATTTGAATTAATAGAAAACAACACGTGTAAATCATGTTCTAAGACCCCCTAAAAATAACTTCTCTTGCATAAATATATAAGCAAGATGAATCGCAACCTTACCCACCAGAGGCTGATCGTAGATGCCTCCATTTTTGTTAAGATTTTATTTATATGGTGTATTTCTCGTATTTTAAAATTGAGAAAATATTTATCTCAAGGGCAAAAAGTACTATTGTTTATTATGGAAGGGAAAATGGAATTCCTTAGTGCTATATTGAGATTAGGGTTGATGTTTTGTATAACAAGCTAAGGAGATTTGAGCTAATACTCTAAATAGCTTGGGGGTTTAGTGTACTGCTGTTACGAGTGTGCAACCCAAAATCAATCAATCCATCGTCCAGTTTGTGCTTGATAATTTCCATATTACTAGAAAATTCAAATTTAGAGACGATTACTGACATGGGCGAATCGGTTGTTTTCGTGGGTACATCCTGTCAATTTTGAGGGTCATAAGAAACTGGTGGGTGCACTAGTATTTTGAAAACCAATGCGATTATGTCAACCCGCTGTCAAAATAACCCCGGATTTCCAAGTTTGCGTTAGAGGCGTTGAAGCAGTTCACCTTTACAATAATTTGAATAAAATGTTCTGTTGTAATACAATTTACGTGAAAGATACGAGCACAGACCGATCAAAGGCCGAGATCAACATAACGACAATAAATTTGAGCATTCTTTTTAACTAAGAATAAATACAGCAGGATTAGTCCGGGGGAGAAGGAAAGGAGGAGGTGGGTGGGAGGGGGGGAAAAAAACATGGAACGGAATAGTTTGTAAGGGTTAACAGACATTTTTATTCAAATGTTGGTGCAAGTGAACCTGCTTCAACGATTCTCAGGCAAACTTGAATGGGTAATAGGTTAACACGGTCGTTAAGCATATAGCCTGTTGTTGTATTACAAACGTAGTGAAACCAGGGGGGAGCATCAGACAAAAATTGAGCAGGATAGTAAAAAGGAAGCCTCGTCATTAGAATCTTTATACAAATTTGATATGTGTCTCACAGTATGTGAAATGTCTATCACACCGACGGCGAGGATTGCATTTATTTTAGGGACACTCTGTATGTGAAAACAGGATTGCAAAATACGTAATCGTTATAGTAGGTAGTGGGGTAAATATGTAAGTTTTCACAATGATGGATCATGCTGGTGTAAGATGGTTGGCAATGCAGATAATGCGCATTTATGTGGTCCCTTCACGCTTAGATCACTTTTGTTGTAAGCGCTTTAAAAATATATGAACAATTATGTGTTTGTTATTATTATTAACATTTTTAAAAATAAAAGCAAGGATGATTAATTTTTTTGGGGGAGTTTTTTTGTTTTTTAGCTTTTTTAATTCTTATTTTAACACCTTAAGGTGACGGCCAAGGGGTTTTCACTCCGTCAGTTCCCAAAGGGGTATGGGGGCCATTCCCCCTCAGGCCCAAGGACACGCCCATTTTTACCGGGTATTGGGCACCGAGGGATATTTTTTGGTACTAAGGAAATTAAATGTGTGGTATGTTGGAGCTGCAAATTAGGAGTAAGGGGGGCAAAATTTTTTTGTAAAACACGCTAAAAGTGGGGCAAAGAGCGGAAAAATTCAAATGAGCATTACGCTTACATCAAACTTTTTGGGGGTAGAAAATAGTTTTATGTTGCCTATTACCTACTCTAGGAAACTACCAACTTGACATAACACAAAAAACATTGCAGTTTTATGCAGATCCTGTATTTATTTAAAACGATGTGTTGGCGAAATACCACTTCATTTTTTCCATTGCTTGTACAGTAACAGTTCACAATAAGATTGTGTGTTTTCAGAACTAAAGTTGGTGGTGGTTTGTACTCAACCTTAGTAGTTGTTTACGGGGTCCATTATGTAGTTAAAAAGTCACAGGCTCTTTTGTTGAGTTACGTTACTCAACAAAAGGCGATTGGGTAGCAAGTTTTTAAGTTAACCCTGCCCCTGCCTTGTGGTAAACATTTTACTCAGTAAAAGAGTCCATACCTTGACTCAACATTTGTGTTGAGTAAAATTTTCCTCCGCTTTACTCAACAGTTGAACTTGTGGGGTTCGTGTTGGAAGCCTTCTCCAAGCGGCGGCCCTGTTAATGTCAAATCACCAGTGGCTACTGATTTCAACAACTTAAGTCCAAACCGGTGTGTTTTTAAAACCCAAAGTGTACATCTTGAAGACCACGCCTCAATTACTGATCGGCTGGGCTACTCACAGAGGAACTTGTCCTTATGGCCAGGGGAGGCAGGGGGCCAAAGTCTGTATCCTGCAGCTGAACGTTGAGGGTTGCACCCCTGGGCTAAAGCGGGTTCACATCAGTCTTAAACATGCGTCCTCCAGGGAGAGACGGGATGAATCATCCCATGCGCTCCCCAAGAACTCACTGCTAATGGGGCTGAAGAGAAGCCTGCAATTCTAGAGGTTTTGACCTGTAATTTGCTTCATGTACCCGGCACAACAAGCATGTGTGCGCTTCCTATGGTGTGAAGCAATGCATACAAGTGAGATCAAGCCTGTAATCTTCAATGATAATCAGCGCGATGCAGTGGATAACATTGTTCAGGGCACTGGGAACCCATGGGGGGGGGGGAGGTCAGAGTGCGAGGCCAACATCTAAAAGGGGGGGAAGGGAAGAAAAGGGGGAAAGGCGGAAAGCAAGGAGAAAAACACCACCCGCTGCTAAAATCAACCTCCTTTTCCCTCCCTCCCCTTCTATAAGGGGTGCAGCGGGAGCTCCTGTCTTCTGGCGGAGATTCACTGTAGGAAGGACAAGCAATGGGGATACTCCACCAGTGAGACAAAGAAATGGCAGCTGGCTCTTGTGGATTGAAGGGCCCAAACCTCCAAACTGGACTGTTTTTGATGGAGTAATGAGTCCAACCATACCCTTCGTATTCAAGCAGTTGCTGGGGACATGGTGGGACCTGTCCGACCTGATAACAGTCCAATCGACAAATCCGCAATCCCGCTCGCCAGAAACGGCCCCTAGATTTCCGTAGATCATTTCATGGTGCCACTAGGGGGTGCCTGGTGCACCATTGACATCAAGGGGGTCCCATCTCCAGGCCTGGCTAAACATTCCATTCCAAGAGCCAGAAGGAATTCTCCCTACACCCCCTATTTGGTCACAGGATGAATGCGACGAGTTATACAAAGTGTATTGTAATAGCAACTGCGATACTAATAGAATAGCAAGGCGCAACTCACTACTTGATCTGCTTGGCAAAAGAGAACGCACCAGATATGGGATTATCCAAGATCAACTTACCTAAGCCCCACTGGACAAAGCCGCATGGCCTGGAACACCATCAACAAGCTCCCCGGGCGTAGCTGTCCAGCTAAGCATTGTCCTGTCTCTGCAAACAAAATCCATTCCTTCAGTACTTGTCAACATGGAAAGTGGTCAAAGACCACACACTCCACTGGCCGAAGCACCACTCTCTGCTGTTATGCAGAGATTTAAAAACAGCTTCTACAAACCTTCAATCCGCCCGCAAGCCCCATGTCCCAACCATTCCCTACGAGTGAGATCACGGCGAAGCAATTAAAGTATCTCAAGAATGGGAGAAGACCTCGCTGGCAATGGAGGGGCAACATCCATACAGAATGTCTTGAAGAATATGGCACCCGAAGCTGTGCGATGGGTCCAATTCTTTCTGGTTTCGTACTTGTATGGGGGAACGTCAACTATTCTGCCAAGTCCATATGGAAGGGACGTCGAGGGTCATTGCAATCCGGAAGCCCAAGAAACCAGCAGAATGAAGTCCCAAGTAGTTACAGAACCCATCTCGCGTACTACATGCACATACTATAAGCTTCTTGAGCTGAGCTGGTTATACTCGTCGGAATCCAATGATACGTCGTATGGGCCAATTTACAGCGGGGGGCCCGCACGCCAAGCTTGTTGCGAGGAAATGTTAATCAACAACTGATCGATAGCAAGGTACTAGTTAATGACAGTCGATACAAGCCTTCCGAAGAAGCAAAGGTTTGGGCAGTGCTGTCATAGACATAGCTAGCTCTACGATAAGCAGTTCTGCCATCGAGTCTCTACCATGCAGCTACTGCAAAATCATTCCCTGAATATTAGCTGTCAAGGTGTCATTAATGCTGCTCATGGGGCCAGGAGAGATATTTCGTCCTGGAGACAACAAATGGGCAACGCAGTAGAAAGCGCAGGAACAATCGGAATGGTGTACCAGCAATATTTCTGTCTGTCACTGCAGGGCAGCCCAGTCTCGTTCAACATGCTACTGCTACGCTCCGATGTTCCGAGGGGAGATGTTCGCAGTACTCCTAGCTCAGGAACGACCCGGGGGGTAGCGGGTGACAGCTTGAATAGCTGCTGATTTTCTTTTAGTCCTTAGAAAAATGTTATTGCAGAAAGAGCCTAATAACGTAAGCCAATTCTTCCACGATTTACACTGTGAAACGGGGGCATCAACCCAAGACCTCACTCCTGTTTTAATCAACGCATGACATCGATGGCACAAAAGAGGAGAACTTAACATCACTCTAGTATGGAGCAAAACGGTCCCACAGAGTGACCCATAGCAACCTGTGAAGTACCATTGGGCGTCGACAATGGCACCGGCAGCCTTACTTATCATCAACACACACAGGCGTGCGCTGCCAAGGACGGCAGAAATCCCATGTCCACCTCGGGCTTCAAAGGCTCGTCCGGAACTGGATGGGGGTGCATCCTTTGACAAAACCTACACACAGGTAAGACTGTTTGGCGCTTGGCATACTCCACTGCTGAACTCTGCAACCAGTATGGAGTCACAGGTATTCACACACGATTGGATGTCGTTCTGAATTGAGTGCAAGATGGACTTTGTTAGTGTTGCCTTTTGTCGACGCCTGCGAGAATATCTTCCCAAATTCTGTGCTGTCATAGCTCCCTGCAGAACCTTAGGAGGAAACGCTGTTTCGGAGGACTAGCACGCAAGCTCGCCAGAAATGTTATGAACCTTGTAGCCTAATCCCCCAGGAACCACAACCCTTTGAGGATCAGAGAATCCACGGAATCACTTTGCAACCGGGGGCAGATCCATGACACGCATGGTCACCGTAGTCCTTTTCGATCATCCTGATCATGACAATGGTATGAGCAATGGTCATCCTCTACTTTGACCTAAAGCAGTTTGTGGACCGCCCATCTAGCAAATCCAAATGCTGGTGCTCGATTGATGAGGAAGGCGCATGGGTCAACCCTCAACAGACTCCGACTTGGGCGGTGGTGCGTTACAAAGAAAGTTCCTGCAACAAGATTGGAGTAGAACTTTCACCAACTGCGATTGTGGAGAGTGGAGCCCGGCAACCATTAGCGCACAAGTCCTAATGATTGGCCTGTGAGGTCTACAGGTCCCCAAGAGGAATTCCAAGGGCCTGATCAACCTGGATGATGACAACTAATCAGCGGGTTAAAGACGGGATCTTCCACTGTGATTTGTTACTTGACAACTCACAACGAACGAACAGTAACTTGTTGGGCTGTGCCTTTTTGGTGTTGTTCAAACAGGGTGATAACCGTTACTGGCAACCCACAAGGATAATATTTTTGTGTACTGTATTTTGTGGGTATATTTCGGTTTCTCGAAGGGGTCGTTGGTTAACCATGTGTTTTGACCAACTTGAGTGCTGAGGCACACTAGTTGCCCAACTGTTGAGCACCATTAATTTTATCTCAATTGACTTGAGTAATACTTTGGATAATGTTAAAGCAAAATGGGTTTAGATCATCATAACAGCTACCTTTGCTCACTAAGGGTTGAGTGAAAATGATCTTGTTCAGTATAACGCAGAAACTTGAAGATATTCTGACTTGATTGGTCTTGAAATAGAATTAACTACTGTTCAAGAATGCAAAAATGTGACGCAAACACTTAACTTAGGTATTCTTGGTAGTTTAACAAATAACAAAAATGTACAAGGACACCTTTTCATGTACAGTAGTTTCTTCGAGTTCCTGGTGGTTGTTGAAAATCATAAGTATGTGATGCACCGTCGTTAAATCTTATAGGGAATAGGCCGATGGGTACTGCCCAGTAACACTATAGGTCATAATTTACAGATTAATTAATGATATCATGACTGGCTAGGGACTTTAAGCGAGCAATATCGAATGCCCCATGGAAATGGACATAGCCCATGCACGTGAGTACAGTGGTTACAGACATATCCGGTTACTCTGGAATCTCAACCAACATTTACAATCATGAGAACAGTCAGATTGCATCAACCCACAAATATAGTTATGTATTATCTGATTATAATTGTTTTGGATAAGTAATAGTGATTCATGAATTCCCACATTTACCTATATCCTTCCGGCAAGGGGCCCCCAGCTGTCATCTGATCTGCCATTGAGGTATGTCCGCGCGGCAATTCTTGGGCTACACGTGTATGGGGTCGTCAACGTTGCTTAAGATCAAGGAAACAACGCGGTGGTTGTAGAGGGGTTGTCGTGTATCCACAGCGACTGGGCATTACTAACTACGCGTTTGTCACGCACCGTTAAGTTAAATTTCAAAACTGTGTATCTCAACATTTAATTTCACAGTTTTACGAGCACCTAGCTCGTTACCTCGCGGGTGAGGAGTAAAACGGACATTTGTGGTTTTTAAGCTACCTGCGGATTAAGAGATCTATGACGCAACGGGTTTTTACTCAACGACGCTTTACCGCTTTTACTCCCTCCTGATTAAATTTTTAGAGTAGCATAAGGGATTAATTATTTTTATGAATACTATTCATGCATTTTACTTAATGTATGTGTGACATATAGAGAAAGCAAAAGAATTTTCTTTGGGTTTCTTATGGTTTTTTTTAATATTCCCCAGTTGAGCTTCCATCAAGTGGGGCTCTCGGCGCTCACTAATGCAGCATAACGCTTGGCCGATTTTAATTTGTTGGGGTATAAAAAAGCGCATTTTAAAAGTCAGAGAATTAAAAAAGATCGGCCAATATCCCAGTTGACTTCTGTTAGTGCCCACATTGGGGGGTGGGGGGGTCGGGTGGGGCCAGTGGGACCCTACCTAATTAACGTCATGATAAGAACGGCTTGACCGATTTTTAATTACAAAAAAAAATCGAACTCAAAGATCACAGAAGGACAAGGGCGCTATAAAGCGGCCAGCGCGAAAACAACCAGCCGCCCTTTTGGTCACTTAAGTGTTAAAAGTATTACGAGAAACGTAAGTTGTGAAATACTTTATATAAGGAAGTTGGCAGGTTCAAAAACTTGGCCAGTAGCGAGTAGTTAGTAATTAAAGCTATTTTACACACATAATTCGGCAACATGGTAGATCTGAGCGGTAATACTGCTAGGATTTCTTATATTTTAGATACATATAAGGCTAATAATTAGTCTGCTGTCGTTCTTGAAGCCAAACGTGCTGGGAATCAAAATCAGATTCCAATTGTGGTCATAAAAATTGGGCATTTCGGACATTCAAAATGGGGGTCCAACACCGATGTTTGCCACGCGGCACCCCCCAATTCTCCCACCAAAAAAAATGAAAAACAACCTTCCCGCGGACTTTTTTTTCCATAAAATGTGGCTCATAATAATAGGAGAACTTAAATACATTTAAAAAAAAAAAAATAAAAAGTTGGCCTCCAGTAGTGCGATGTTGTCAGGGGCAGCCTTTTGAATAGCGTCACCAAAATGCTGATTTTTTCCACCAAATTTGCTCACTGTATTTATGCATTACATACATTTTGGGCAAAAATAATTTACCGTTAAAAATGCGCACGAAAACAAATGTGTTTACCTTCCCCCCCCCCCCTTATAACATGCTTAAGTGTTTATAATGATTTTGCACTCTCATTTTTGGGTCTTTCGCTGTGAGACATTGTTGAACTGCAACGCTGCTTTTAAGTCTGGACATAAGTCGCACATCTGAGTGCACTTGTGAGACTGTAAAATCTTAGCCTTGAGTTGTTTTTGGATATTCCAAATTCCTGAACCAATAGTTAGATGATAAAATCATTAATCAGTGTTACTATATAAATTCAACAACTCCTCATTTGTGCAAAAGGCTCATTTGTTTTATGTAAAGGTTATTCTGACATTGACGGTCCACGAGACATACACCACCAACAGAGCACCCACTCCCACTTCTGTCCACAACCCACATTTCTACAATGTCCAATATTGTTCATTACTACTGATTGGAACCTTTTTAAAACCCTAGAAGTAATTTTACATGTGATATTTCTAAAGGAAAATTTAATCGACTCAAAGAGTAACCATTTTATTGAAATAAATGTTTTGAACGAAAAAGTCATCACCAAACTTCTCTCTCCGTACCTTCTGTTTTTCACTTACTATATCTTGAAACTTGCTGGCTGATAGAAAAGGCACATTTTGTCATTTAACGCTTTACCGCATTTTTACTAAATTTAAGCATGTTTTACATTATAAACATTCTTTTACACTGATATTATTTTGCAATATAAGCGAACTTTATGCCATTTAGAATTCTTCATTGGGAGAGTTAACCATGGCAAGGTCATTTACAACCCCTTTTTTTAGCCTCATCAGCGGAATAAAAAACAATATATGAGTAACAAAATTGTTTTCATAGAGAAATTGATTAAAATGATGAAAACTTGTATTTTTAGTCCAAGAGAATTAACAAAATCATTCAAAAATCGTCAATTTTTATTCTGGTCTGGCGATGTTCAAGGGGTCATAGATCAAAATCCGTAGGTCACAGAGTGGTGCTGTAATTTTTGAATTTTTAAAAAAAGAAAAAACCTAAAAAATTAAAAAATAAATTCATCTTTTTTTGAAAAAAACAAAAAACAAAAACAAATCACATGCAAAAATTAACTTGCTTGGGTAAAATGGTCAAAATCATCAAGGTCAATATTTTAAATAGTAATCAGAAGTGGATGTGGATGCAAATAGGGGTGTATTATCAATGGAATAGGGTGGGTTTGTGGCTTTTAGGCTTAACTTGGTCTTCAAAATTGTAAATGAAAATTGTATAGTTGATTTTGATATTAATTTTGATACCAAACACAAAAATGAATAATTCCTACCATCGGAATTTTCAGATGGAACTCCAATCTTTCATTTCATCAGCGAGTAATGGGTGGTGAATTGACTGCAATCGATCAAGTATTGATTTTCTTACCTTTGACTTGATCACAGCCTCATAGACTCCACTGAGTTTGTAAACCGGCCCCGTCCTTGTTGAGCGATGGGGGTTGAATTGCTTTTATGTGAACTGCCTCCTTAACACCTCCTTCAAACCACTTATTGGCTCTGTCCAAAATCTTGACGTTGTCAATGTCCACAGAATGCCCGGTGACTCAATGTAATATGTTTGGGAAACTTTGAGATAGGGTGATGTGGTGCTTGGTCGCCTGTGTTCTAGAAAGCGCGTGTTCAAAGAGCGTTCAGTTTCGTTTCTCCGATATATGCTATAATGCCTTTTTGCACTGTCTCGGGAATTTGGCCCTGCAGGGAATATAGTACACCGGACCAGTGATGTCTTTCCTTATATTTGTCTTGTCCGTCTTTTGGCGAGACTAATATCTGCCGTAAAGTGCGGGTTGGCTTGAAAAATACGCTTATGCCGTAGCTACTGAAGTCCTACGTAGAGCCTCGGAGGTACCTTAGTCGGAGATAGTCCACTGCATCGGATCGATCACCTACCATTGTTGTCCAATTTCTTGCGGACAGTTGTCACCTCTTGGTCGTAAAAAACAAACATCACCTTTTTCCAATTCGCAGCAATTTGGTTTGAACTGATCAAAGATCAACGTGTGGAGGAGGACGAAGAGTTACGCTCATATGATGTCAGTGCTCTTTTACATCGGTGGCCGGTTGATAACGCCCTTCGGCTTGTCGCGCCGCGCTTGGAACAGGATATTACGCTCAAGGATAGAACTGAATTAACTCCTGACCAGATTGTCAATCTCTGTTAATGTGGTGCCTAAACGTATTTTGTTTATAATTGGAGAATTTACGAGCAAATTACATGGTGCGCCATGGCCTTCCACTTTCTCCGATACTGCTGTTCGATCATCTACATGGAAGATCTTGAACCGAGAGCCATTGAGACAGCGCCCCACCCCTTTGTGGTGGTTCGCTAGTGATGACCCCATTGCAAGCTTAAAAAAACGCTATCTCAGGAATTTAACTGACCACCCTCAATTCCCTGGACAGGACATTCAAATTCACGACTGAAGGTGAAGAAAACAACTCGCTCGCCTTCCTTGACACCACGAACTGTTATCCAACAACCAAGTCACTCAAAGTTTCCCAAATCTACGCAAAAGTACCTCACACGGATCAATATTGAATTTCACATCTAATCATCCCATCGACTCACAACTTGGAGTCTCCGGAATTGTATCAGTAATCACCGCGCGGAACCGTTGTACGGAACCTCAGGATCGCTAGGAGGAGAAATCCACGTGGAACAATGGGCCCTTAGCCAAGTGTGGTTATCCGAAGTGGGCAATTGACAAAGCGAATGAGCCAAGCACACAACCGCAGAGCGGATCAGGAGATAAACCTCTCCCCATGAAAGGCCTTGTCGTTATTCCTTATGTCAAAGGTACCTCCGAGGCTCTACGTAGGACTTTCAAGTGCGCTACGGCATAAGCGTATTTTTCAAGCCAACCCGCATTTACGGCAGATTATTATCTCGCCAAAACAGACCAATAAGAAGACATCACTGGTCCGGTGTACTATATTCCCTGCCAGGGGCCAAACTTCCCTAGGACAGTGTCAAAGAAGCAATATCGGCGAAATGAACGCTCCTTAACAAACGCGCTTTAGAACAACGGGCGACCAGCACCACAACACTGAAGTTTCCAAACATTTCACATTGAGTCCCCCCCCGGGCATTCTGTGGACTTGACAACGCTTCTCTTAAGTCTGACATAATCTCACCTCTGAGTGCACTGTGAGACTGTAAAAATCTTAGCCTTGAGTTGTATTTGGATATTCCAAATTCCTGAAACAATTATTAGATTAAAATCACTTAAATCAGTGTACGATATAAAATTCAACTCTTTGTGCAAAGCTCATTTGTTTTTATGTAAAGGGTATTCTGACATTGACGTCACAGACATACCACCACCACATGACACCCACACCCATTCGTCCACACCCACTTTTGACTACAATGTCAAATTTGTTCATTACTGATTTGGACCATTTTTAAACCCTAGAGTAATTTTTACATGGGATTTTCTAGAGAAGATTTAATCGACACAAAGAGTATACAGTGTATTGAAATATGTTTTGAACGAAAAAGTCAATCACCAAACTTCTCCGTCCCTTCAGTTTTTCACCTTACTATATCTTAAACTTGCTGGCTGATAGAAAAGGCACAATTTTGGTCATTTCCCCCATTTGTTATAAATTTCAGCATTGTTGTACATTATAAACTTTCTTTTACAACTGATATTATTTTGCATATACGCGAACTTTAATGCCAGTTGTAGAATTCTTCAAGTTGGAGAGTTACCATGGCAAGGTCAATTTACACCCTTTTTTAGCCTCAGCGACTAAAAAACAATAATATGAGTACAAAAAGTGTTTTCTAGAAGAAATTGATTAAATGATGAAAACTTTTATTTTTTAGTCAAGAAATTACAAATCATTCAAATCGTCAATTTTATGCTGGTCTGCGATGTCCAAGGGTCAAAGTCAAAATCCGTAGGTCACAGAGTGGTGCTGTAATTTGATTTTAACAATTCGATACAATGATAGAGTTTTTTGTCAATTCAATCTTTTGAAAAAACACAACAACAAAAACAAATCACATGCAAAAATTACTTGCTTGGGAAAATGGCAAAATCAATCAAGGTCAATATTTTAAATAGTAATCAGAAGTGGTGTGGATGCAAATAGGGGTGTAGGTCTCAATGGAATAGGGTGGGTTTGTGGCTTTTTAGTCTTAACTGGTCTTCAAATTGTATGAAATTGTATAGTTTTGATTTTTGATTTAAACTTTTGATCCAACACAAAAATAGAATAATTCCTACCTCGGATTTTCCAATGGAACTCTCGCCTCTTTCATCAGCGAGTAGAAGGTTTGGATTGACTGCAATCGATCAAGTATTGATTTTTCTTTACCTTTGACTTGTCACAGCCTCATAACTCCACTGAGTTTACCGGCCCCCGTCCTTGTTGATCGATGGGTTGAATTGGCTTATGTGAACTGCCATCCTACCACCTCGTAACCCTTATTGTCCTCTGGCCCAAATCTGGACGTTGTCAATGTCCACAGAATGCCCGGGACTCATGTGGAATATGTTTGGAACTTCAGATGTGGTGGTGCTTGGTCGGCCTGTGTTCTAGAAAGCGCGTGTTCAAAGCGTTCAGTTCGGCCGATAATGCTCCTTTGCACTGTCCCCTCGGGAAGTTTTGGCCCTGGCGGGAATATAATACACCGGACCAGTGTGTCTTTCTTATTTGTCTGTCTTTGCGATACACTATCTGCCGTAAACTTGCGGTTGGCTGAAAAATACGCTATATCGTAGCTACTGAAAGTCCTACGTAGAGCCTCGGAAGGTACCTTAGTCGGAGATAGTCAGCTGCATCGGATCGCTCACCTACAAATTGTTCCAAATTTCTTGCGGACATTTTGTCACCTCTTGTCGGAAAAATCCAAACATCACTTTCCATTCGCAGCATTTGTGAACTATCAAGATCCACGTGTGGAGGAGGACGAAGAGTTTACGCCATATGACGCAGTGGCTCTTTTTACATCTGTGCCGTTGATAAAGCCCTTCGGATTGTAGCGCGCCGCTTGGACAGGATAGTACGCTCAAGGATAGAACTGAATTAACTCCTGACCAGATTGTCAATCTCTGTGATGTGTGCCTGAAACAGTATTTTGTTTATATGAGATATTACGAGCAATTCTGGTGCGGCCATGGCCGTCCACTTTCTCCGATACTGTGCTCATCTACATGGAAGATCTTGAACAGAGGCCAATTGAGACAGCGCCCTACACCCCCTTTGTGGTGGTTCGCTATGTAGATGACACCATTGCAAGCTTAAAAAACGCTACGCTCAGGAATTTACGGACCACCTCAATTCCCTGACAAGGACAGCAAATTCACGACTGAGGTGAAGAACAACTCGCTCCTTCCTTGACACACTAACTGTTATCCAACCAGACAGTCACTCAAAGTTCAAATCTATCGCAAAAGTAAACCCACACGGATCAATACTTGCATTCAACACTAATCAAGCCCATCGACCACAAACTTGGAGTCATCCGGAAATTTATCCCCGGCGGAGACCGTTGTCCACGGACCTCAGGATCCGAGGAAGGAGAAATCCCACGTGAACAGTGCCTAGCCAAGTGTGGTTATCCGAAGTGGGCAATTGACAAAGCGAATGAGCCAAAGCACCCCGCCTGCAGAGCGGATCAGGAAAAACTCCCAGGAAAGTCCTTGTCGTTATTCCTTATGTCAAAGGTACCTCCGAGGCTCTACGTAGGACTTTCAGTAGCTACGGCATAAGCGTATTTTTCAAGCCAACCCGCACTTTACGGCGATATTAGTCTCGCCAAAAGACAAGACAAATAAGAAAAGACATAACTGGTCCGGTGTATTATATTCCCTGCCAGGGCCAAACTTCCCGAGGACAGTGCAAAGCACATATATCGGCGAAACTGAACGCTCCTTGAACACGCGCTTTCTATAACACAGGCGACCAAGCACCACCCATCTGAAGTTTCCAAACATATTCCACTTGAGTCCCCCCGGCATTCTGTGGACATTGACAACGTCAGATTTTGGACAGAGACAATAGGTGGTTTGAACGAGGTGTTAAGGAGGCAGTTCACATAAAAGCCAATCAACCATCGCTCAAGCAAGGACGGGGGCCGGTACATCAGTGGAGTCCTATAATGCTGTGGATCAAGTCAAAGGTCAAGAAATCAATACTTGATCGATTGCAGTCAATCACCACCATCTACTCGCTGATGACAGATGGAGTCCATCTGAAAATTCCGGAGGTAAGAATTTATTCTATTTTTTGTGTTTGGTCAAAGTTTAAATCAAAATCATGATTTATACCAACACAGATGACTTTCATGAAAGTGTATAGTTCATCTAACATGTGTTTCTTACACAATTTTCAGTGGGCTTTGTCTATTTTTTCTGAAATAAATGGAAATAGGTTACCTTTCTCTGAGAAACAAAGGTCACTTTAACCTCCAAGTCTGCAAAATGACCCATCCAGGTCGTATTATTCATACTTTTGACTATATAATCTTTCCGTGACAGAAGAGGTGGCCCGAAAACCATGCCTGCCCCCTAAATAAATTGTTTTTGATGTTCTTATGCAATTTTTGTTGTATCAGCATTCAATCCTGCAGTGACCAACGTCTGTCTACATGTTTCCAATGGAAACTCTCAAAATAGGTGAAACAAGTTGATTTGGGCTTTCATTTCTAGACAAGAAATAAGTTATCACCTCTTATAACCTCTTATGTATATACATACATATACACCATGTCCCCAAATTACCTTTACTCATTTTTATTCGAATGTGTCTATTACTCTTACTAATTCGTTCTGGCAACTTAATCACTCCCTTACCACAGATATTGCGACTTTTATCTTTACAGCTCTGTGGTAGTGGACCGGGACGCTCGTTTTATGCGTCCCATACAAATACGTTTTATTATTAGAATTAACGAAACTTACAAATACAGTCAAATAAACCCAAAAAGTGCACACATACTTTTTAACATCGATATAAAAATCGGCATGTGGAAATTTACTATTTAGAACACCTGGAGCTTTTTAAATAGCTTACCATGGTATGATTAGAGTTATAGATGATGTACTTGTTAAGAGGATCCCTAGCTCTATTTAT